>PVIR01024790.1:0-25543 GCA_004026965.1 Petromus typicus | reverse complement strand
AAAAAAAAAAAAAAAAAAAAAAAAAAAAAAAAAGTACCAATTAGTATTACTTTAAGAAAAAGAGAGACCATGTTTACCAAGTCTCCCTACCAGGAATTCACTGACCGTCTTGTAAAAACCCACCGTGGAGTCTGTCCAGAGGACTCAAGCAGTAGCTTCAACACAATTTGTTAACACACAAAAAAATAAAGTGAATGAAATCTATAAAAAGAAAAGTTATCGTACCTTTGAATGTTTTAGAGTATACGTTGAGGACATGAAATGCAAAACTAAAAAGCCATAATACTAGTGAGACAAATAAATGTTAAATATTTGCAGAAAACAGAGTAAAGGGATATTAGGCTGGAGGCTAAGTAGTCAAGTCAAGCCTGGTAATAACAGAAAATATCCTAAGAGTTGTTTCTACTTCATATGGAACTGTTGTCACAGCTTGATTCATTTTATATTTATTGAGCATCTTCTTTTTTTGAGAATATGCCACATTTTGGACCCTTAGTGGAGTAAGGTATATTGCCTGACCGTAACAATCAAGTTTGCATAGTAGTTTTATTATTTTTAATCTAAAAAGAAATAATTTAAGAAGTATCTAGTTAGAAGTGTGAAGAGTTTGGAGGCAAGCCTGTGACTTTAAAGAATCGAACTTACGTTTTTCATATGTCCTTTAGATGGTGATGGGACCCAGACTTGTTCCCCTGCAGGGCTATTGTAGATTAACGAAAAGGTGGTGGCACACCCTGTAATCTCAGCACTTGGGAGGCTGAGGCATGAGGATCACTATGAGTAGTTTGAGGTCAGCCTGTGCTACATAGTGAGTTCAAGGCCAATCTGGACTACTTACAGAGACCTTGCTTCAAAAAAATTTTAAAAAGATTGATAAATCTGCAATTGTTATTTGTATCCTCTTTTTTACTGTTTTTTTCCAGTAAATCCAACATATGTGAGAAGTTAAAACTGTGACTTTTAACCATCCTATTTTTTGGCAAAATCTAGCAGATAATGGACACCTCCCCCTTAAGGCTTGGATATCAGACAAATCAGGATAAGGAATGACTACTACAAAGTCAATAGTGGTTCACCTCAAACACCCAAGGTCAGTTCACTGGAGGTCTGTCTTTTTTTCTGAATAAAATTCATTTATTGATTTCAGCAATTTCCTTTTTTTTTTAATTGGAATTTGCAATCATAAAAATAATGCTCTGTAAACTGAGTGTGATGGCACATGCCTGTAATCTCAACACTCAGGAGGCTGAGGCAGGAGAATCGCCATGAGGTCAAGGCCAGTCTGGGCTAAATAGTAATTCTGAGGCCAGCCTGAACTGCATAGTGAGACCCTGGCTCAAAAAATAATAATAATCATGATACTTAAACCAGGCATGGGGTACACACCTGAACTCCTAGCACTTGGGAGACTGAGGCAGTAGTACTACTAAGAATTCTAGGCCACCTACACTTCAAAGTAAGAGCCTGTCTCAAAAAACAAAATAGCAATAGTTCTTAATTAGAACTACTAGAAACAACTAGTTTCTTTACTGAGACACTAATGTGTAATACTTTGGCTTTTTTTTTTTCTTTTTCCCGACGTAGGGTCTTGCTTTCATTTAGACTGGCCTCAAACTAAGGGTGATCCTCCTCTTCCTGCCTCAGCCTCTGAGTGCTGGGATTACAGACATGTGCCACCGTGCCCCACTGTACTTTGGCCTTTAAATTTAGCAAGACTCACGTGACATTTTCATTTCATTTTGTATTAGTACAATATATAAATTTATAAGTTAATCTATGCATTAAATCATGTATTATAAAAATCTGTGTGACGTGTATTTTAAGCATTCTATTGTCCATTTAAAAGATATCAAAGAAAATCTCATTAAGACCATTTTTTTCCTCTCAAGAACCTAAGGAAACAAAACTCTAAATTTATGTTGTTGTCTAGAATTTTATTGTCAAGACATTTCCTTCAGCAACCATGTTGTAAAAATCGTTAGAAGTATAACCTGCAAAATTATTTGTTAATTGGATTAGTTCCAGTCATTTTATTTTTAACAATACTCAGTTTTAGGTAGGAAGTATATTAGCATTAATAGCTATCATGGCTCATAAATTACTGTTTTCCACATTGTCAAATTGATCTTATTAGAAAGTATTTAAAGTACCTTTTAGTGTTCTTTAGATTATAATTTAAATATACTGGGCAGTGCTGGGATGAATAATGAGTAATAACTTGGCAGCCATGCTGGGGTGCGCATGGAGTCCCGTCACTCTCCTCAGTCGTATACATCTTGCCTGTGGTTTGTGTGACTGTCCTCAGTGGCTGCTGTGTGATCCTTTGTCTGGGAGAATTAGCTGTTTGTGGGAAATTGCACTTTTGAATTTTGTAGATTCTTTGTCCTCTTCATTTGAAAAATATTTAAATTATGTTGCCCAAAGGGCTCACAGAGAAAACAGCTGACTGACTTTTGGGAAATTAGTAAGCAGTGGGGCTATTTTTAGCTTTTACTCCTTGCAAACATTTCCTTTTGTTCTTCAGAATACATTGTTGATCTGTTCGTGAGCTGCCCCCCTCTATGGCTTTTAGGTAGAATAAGCCCTTTCTTCTCTACTTTGCCTGACATGACTGTCATGATTCTTATTTTATCTCTGACTCATGAGTTACAGTAGTTATTTGTTCATTTTTAAACACTGATCAGCCCCCCAAAACACATGTACATACACACATATACACACAAACTCATTCACACTTTTTTATTTAGAATTATTTTTCTGCCTTATCTAAAAATATTGACTAAAAATAACATAAAATAAAAATAATAACCAAAACTGATTTGTAGATTATAGTTGCATCTGCAACTTTACCTCTAGTGCCTGTGACAGTAGAGATTCCACTCCATCTCCAGGGTGCAACCCTCAGTCTGTGTCTGTCGTCCGTCCTCCCTGTTCTGCGATGAAGCTCCTGCACGCCCCCTCCATCTCTCTCTTCTCAGTAAAGAGAGGTGCATTGACGATTAGGTCGTCCCTGCATATTCAGCACCAGGATTTCATGATATTTTTATGCACACTTATTTTATTTATTTATTTATTTTTGAGACAGAGTCTCACTTTGTAGTTCAGGCTGGCCCTGAGCTCAGCCTCCAACTCACATCACAGCAATCTTCCTGCCTCTGCCTCCCAAGTGCTGGGATTACAGGCATGAGCCACCACGCCCGGCACTGTGGTATGTGGTGCTGGTTGCAGCTGGGCGTGAGTCTCCACGCCCAGTATTGTTATATGGTTTCTGGGAATGGAACCTGGTCCTTGCGCTTGCAAGACAGGCACCGAAACCATTGAGCTAAATCCCTGGCCCCATGCACACTTTTTTTTTTTTTTAAATCTTTATTGGTACATTAAACATACACATCATGATTGCACTCCATAATGGGGATTTGTACCAGTATAAGACACAACTTAATTCTCATTTTTTCCCATAGCCCCACCCACCCTACCACCCCCCCATATATATAAAATTTGTTTCCTTACTTTTTTGTTACAATCTCAACATTGTCCATGCACACTTATTTTAAAATAGAATCTGGTTTTGTTTCCAGATTCTTTTATTTTGGAGATTTCGTTTTGTTTTATTTGTTTTGTTTTGTTTTGTTTTGTTTCGTTTTGTTTTAGACAGGATCTCTCTACATAGTTCAGACTGGCTTTAAATTCACTATGTAGCCAAGACTGGCCTCAGTCTTGCAGCAGTCCTCCTGCCTCAGCCTCCCAGGCGATGGGATTGTAGGTGCCAGGTTCTTTTTTAAGCATATTTTAACTCCCATATGAAAGAACTGCCCAACAAATTTTCATAAAATTAAACTTCTCTTAAGGTCAAATTTTTCTCTTGCAATGATGTGATGCATTGCTAAATAGCTGAGATTATTTTAAAATGTTTTGTTCATATTTTTGCTTTATAATTACAATATACCTTCATGAATAAATACTGAATGAAAAATCTTTTCAAGTGATACAGGAAATTTACATTTTTGTTGTGTTAGATCATATGATTTTGCCTTTATCTGCTATTAGTATCTTTAAAAGCCACCATTATAAAGTTATGCAGTTAACATTACAGAATCCCAGATTCAGGGTAGTTAGTCACAAAGATTGGCCTCTACAACTTGGATTTACGTTCAATCTTTGAAAAATCTTCAGCATTTAGAAGAAGCCAGATTTGTAAGGAATCACACTGAAACCTCACTTGTGTCACATAAAGGTCAAGTTTAATGTAAGACCTTTCAATTTGAGATCATTTCTAAGAGGATTTAATTAATTTTGCAATATTATAATTTAAGCAGAGAATGGTGGTACATACTGAGAATCTCAGCTGCTCAGGAGGCTGAGGTAGGAGGATCATAAATTCAAGGCCAGCCTGGAGTACTTCATGAGACTTTGTCTCAAAATAAAAAGGGCTGGAGATGTAGTTCCGTGGAAGAGTGCCCTCTGAGTTTAATCATCAGTACCACCAAAAAGAAGGAAGAGGAGGAAAAGCTAATCATAATTTAACCATTTCTCCCTATTTATCTAAAAGATAGAGCTGCATAATAATATTCATTGCTAAAAACTGTGACTTACTCAAATCCTAGTTCTGTCATTAGTCTCTGTATATTTGTTTCCTTATCTCAAAAATGCAGTTAATAGTTCTGTCACATCAGATAATTCTTATAAGGAACCTAACGTAGTGAACACTTAGTGGATATTGGCTGCTTCTGTTTTATCTGTCATATAAAATGTAATGTTAGAATATAAACATATCTGAATGAAGCAAAAGACTCCATTTCTGTTGATCCTTGCTTCTTTCTGTGTAAGAATTTTTACTGGGATGTCCTCAGCAGAGGTGGCCTAATTCTGGTACCTTATGAATTTAATCTCCCTTGACCCTCTAGTATTTGCAGCTCTTCATAACTAGAATTAGTACAATTATAATGGGAAGTCAAGCAAAACATGTTTTTGCATAAAGAGGGGAAGGCAGAATGTACAATGGTGTTTTGACATCTGTGCCTCTGCCCTGGGCCAGAAGCAGACTGGTAATTTGCTGCTGATTCGACACCCCATCTGCTGCCTTCTCAAAGGTTAAGTCCCTCATTCCTTCCTCTCCTGGTAAGAGCCCGGGGGATGATGAAGTCAGGGAAAGAAGGTTGGAATGTAAGACATCTGAAGAGGACAGAGGTCCAGGGATAGAAAACGAGTGGCAGTCCCCTTTCTACAGATGACCCTGTCAGGCCAGTGCTGTTTCCCCTTCCAGGGACAGTGTTACAAGTTTTCTGGGGACTGAATGAAGGTTACAAAGCACTACCCTAAAACAAGTAAATAAAATAACAGGGAAAACTAACACCAGCCCGATTTAGTCATTTTCCCATCTTTCTGCTCTGTAGCTTTTCTGATGTCTGGCTCAATTTACTAAATTTGGCCTGTTTTGTTGTTGTTGTTGTTGTTGTTGTTTGTTTGCCTTACACTAAGGTTCAAACATAGGCGGACTCCGCCATGAGCTATGTCCCCAGTTCACATCCTATTTTTTTTCTTTCAGTGAACCTTCAAGTTGTAACTGGCCTGATACACGGACAACTTGAAAAGACCAGAATTTTAGTTTTAACTTTACAGACTAAGTCTTGAGTTAGACCTAAATACCAGCCACTTATGCTTCAAATACAAATTTAACCCTTAAAGAGTTCTAGAAGGGACACTGCAACATCCTTTCCTGTGTGGAGTTGAGAAATCCTGGGTCATTGTCTCTCTAAGGACACTGAGATCTGCCTGAATACAGAAGAGAGATTTTGAAGGCTCTGTTGAGGAGCCTGAGCCTTTGATAAACCAACCTGAGTTAAAACTTCAAATTCTTGAGAACAACTCACAAAGGAAATAAGTTCCTAAGTCAAGGGTCTACTGTATGTGGAGATAGGGTCTTACTTAATTGCTTGGGCTGGGGATGTAGCTTAGTGGTTCTGGTGCCTGCCTCTCAAGCACAAGGTCTCAAGTTTGATTCCCGGTACCACCAAAAAGGAACTTGTAGACGTGTACCACTGTATGCAGCTGGCTTTTCAAAACTTATTTTTTTAAACTCTGTGTGCAGGCCATCATAATCGCTCCACTCCTTTATTTTTTATCAGAAGTGCTTAAACTTTTGAGTGTATCCCTTCTCTTTTTCTATAGTATTCAACGTACCCCACTTACCAATTAATTTATAGACTTAACTCTCACTGAACAGACTTAATTTTATGGTACCACCTTCTACTCAGTCCAGGTTTTCCATGGCATGGTTATCTTTCAACCACTGATTCAAAGTTTCAAACACATACAAAGGTAATCAGATTGGAATGTTGTAACTTAACTCATTGAATGACTTAAACTTGGATAGTGAAGCAATAGAGTGATGAGTGAGGCAGAGAGGCATGTATTGAGTAAACAAAACTAAACAACTTGAAGGAGGAGCTTGGGAGGAGTTACTGATTTAAGTTCTCCATGTTAACAAAATTCTTAAAAAAACATTTTAACTTTCAGGTTTTAAGGTTTATTTTTAGCTTAGGCTGATTTTCTTTTTTTTTTTGAAGTTATGATGTATTGATTGTTCTATATTTGTCTATAATTCAGGGGAAAAAAAATAGCCAGGCATGGTGGCTCACACCTGTAGTCCCAGCATTGGGGAGGCAGAGACAGGAGAATCACTGTGGGTTTGAGCCTTGCCTGGGTTACATGGTGAGTTTAGGGCCAGCGTGAACTACAAAGTGAGACCCTGTCTCAAACAAAACAAAACAAACAAACAAACAAACAAAAAAGTGGCATGTCAATCTGGAGTATTTGAAGGATTGTTTTTCATGTTATTTGGCTGCTATATTTTATTTTCACTCACTTGAGGTTATTCTAACACCCCATTCAGAATCAGAGTTGTCTGGTTTTGACATGACTTTTAATTATAATTTATCACAGAATTTTCATTCAGTGCTTTAAACAATTCTTTTGTTTCCTTTCTAGACTGATTTTGCGCGATTTAGTGGGACAAATGTGGAAACTGACTTTGTAGAGGTACCATCACAAATGCTTGAAAATTGGGTGTGGGACGTTGATTCCCTCCAAAGATTATCAAAACATTATAAAGATGGAAGTCCTATCACAGATGATCTACTTGAAAAGCTTGTTGCTTCCAGACTGGTCAACACAGGTAAAACTTCTAAATTTAGAAAAAGAAAATAAATAAGAATTTCTTAATGTAAAATTGGTGGCTGTGTTTTATATGTTTTATTTTCCTTTTAATAATAATGTTGCCCCACAGGTGCTAATAAGTAAATGAAAATGTGCTAAATATATTGGAATGAAAATTTCTGGAATATATCTGAGTGGGGGGGAAACCTTCTTTTAAATTGTAAAAGTAATGAGTTGTCTTGCTCTCCATTTTATGATGAATTCTAGTGAAATCCTGTTGTTTCTTTGTTTTTCTGAGACAGACTCTCATTATGTAATTCAGGCTGGCCTTGAACTCACTATGTAGCCCAGGCTGGTCTCAAACTAAAGGCAGTCCTCCTACCTCAGCTTCCCACATGCTGGAATTATAGGCATGCAGTACCATGCCTAGCTCCTGTAATCAGTTTTCAAAATCGGTGATCCTGTCATGTTAGAACACATGGTTCTGTCTTCAAAAATGTTCATTCTTACGTTATTAGGTCTTCTAACGCTACGCCAAATTGTCCTGAGCAAAGTTGATCAGTCTCTGCACACCAACCCATCACTGGATGCTGCAAGTGAATATGCTAAATATTGCACAGAAATTTTAGGTATTGCAGCTACTCCAGGTACGTAAAATGTACAACTCCTGAGCTCCTTTTTCCTGTGAAGCACAGGAGTGCTTCTGACACTGCCAGGGTGGTAGAGTTACTCAATCCTAATTTTGTGTCTCTCTGATTTCTGTAATCAAGCCATGACTTTGAAATAAGCATACTGTCGCCGTATGAGTAACCCTGTCCAGATGTGCTCAAAGGGGAGGTGGCTGCAGAGTCACAGCGTTTTAGTGTCATCAGGCATGCGCACTTGACCTGCTCCCAGGAGGTGAAGGAGCCGTTCACTCTTGGCAGCACCTGCATGACTCCTCCCTGCCTGTGTGCACCATGACTGCCTTCTGAGTTTCAGTCAGAAGATGGTAGAAGGGAACATTTCAGAGCAAAGCGTCAACCTCTCCTTTGTTTCTGTTTCCGAGGTCAGTCACAACATTCGGCTGCAGTTTTCTAGCCTAAAGCTTATGGGATTCATTAGTGTATGTGTGTTTCTGTATTTTAGGCCAACAGATGTGTGTTTATATTTAGTTGGTAAGGTGAAGTTTTTTTCATTGAGGAAATTGTTATAAAATGAATCGGCCATGTTTATAGAGATAATAAAGATAAGAGTAGTCATTTGAGTCACTCTAGCCTCCTCATTTCCTTTGGTGACCTGTTTATATTAAACCATAAAAGAACTCTGTGCTTTAAGCCCCTTAAGGTAATCCTAGAGATAGAGAGACTTGGTAAAACCTGTTTTGTTTTTCAAATAGAGTTTTGTTTTTGAACTCATCTAAAACAAGCGCCATTTTTTTCTGAGACATTTTAGGTAGTAAAATTGTGGCAAAGGGTTGGGGGTGTGGCTCTGGGAAGAGTATTTGCCTAGAAGGCACAGGGCCCTGGGTTCTGGCTTCAGCACCTAAAAAATATGTGGAAAAAAGCATGGTTAGTCCAGTATTAGAGTATTTTTAAAACACCTAGATATTTAAGGATTAAAAAGGACTAATGGAATACGCAACTACCTAATGGGTGTGAACAGAGCCTCTGAAACTATTGTTAGGCATTCCTGAGGTTAGGCCGAAACCAGCTCTGAGGTTGAGCCATGGCTAAGGGAAGTGTGTAAACATGTTGGCCAAGGGAACACATAACCTAGTACCACAGGTGAGATCCTATCATTCACTCTCTCCTCCTACAGCAAGTCCTTGAAGGGAAACCTAAGCTCGCTGAGAACCTGGTAATTAACACTTGCTCTCACACTGATTGAAATGTATCTTCTTTTAAAGGCACAAATATGCCAGCTACCTTTGGACACCTGGCAGGGGGCTATGATGGCCAGTATTATGGATATCTTTGGAGTGAAGTGTTTTCGATGGACATGTTTTACAGCTGTTTTAAAAAAGAAGGGATAATGAATCCAGAGGTATTGTGTGTAATTTTTTTCCTTTTATTAATTTTGTCGTTGCTGTCTTCTTTTTAACTCTTAGTATAAAATGTTTATGACCTTCAGATTTTAGAGTAAGAAGTTGGGTAACAGCTTTTAGCTTTAAGGTCTTGCATCTTCTCAAATCATCATACATCATTAAGTTTCAGTGTACAAGTGATTAACTCTAATTCTATAGGGTTGAAAAAAAGCATACTGCATTTTCTTGCTTATTAACATTCCAGTATATTGCATAATTAAAAATTCAAAGCCTTGTTTATGCATTTGAGAATTTATAGCTGCTAGTTTTGACATGTGCCATTCAGTGCTCCAGTTTTATAAAGGGCTGGGAAAGAAAGGTGAATTTCTTCCTGATGTAAACGGTCTCCCTGGGTTCTGATGATGTTTACACATTTGCTTTGTACCTCTTCTGTGGGAGGCTCCCTTTTCTGTGGCTGGTTACTCTACATACTCTATAGTTTGCAGCCTCACTGCCTGTAGGTAACTTAAACTGCTTCATTAACCTAAGCCAGTCTCCCATGTTCAGGGAATGAACTGCCAACTGGCAACCAGCCAGACCTTCCTATGTTACAGGCCCTCAGTCTCCATGCACACTGAAGACTCAGCTCTCAGATTATTTCAGAAGGTGATATATTTTCTTTTCTGTTTTTAAATTATATGATTCAGAAATAAAAGAACAGATTCTGCTTAAGTCAATTGATTTGTTCTCTGAATTACTTCTAAACCACACAGTATTTGCACATATGTATTGAAATTTGCTTATATGATTGAAACCACCATTCCCCTGTTTTCACCCTAAAGAAGGTCACCAGTGTCTCCTGCCCCACCCCACCTGCCTAATAGGTCCCTTTAATCTACCTTAAATGATGTGGCCAGCCTTTGTCCAAAGATCCACTGCTGGCATTTGTTCTCACAAAATCTTCAGCCTTATCTAGCCCTTCATTCCTTGCCTGTTTCCTGTAGGAAGTGTGCCCTTGGAATTCAGAGTGTGCTAGGAAAAATTGTCCAGCTCCTTTAATTGCCCTATCCAGGGTTATGCTTTGCAGCCTGAACTGGTCAACCCATGTGATTCTGTAGTTCTACTCTCTTCTCTCACAAAGTCTCCACTTCTGTTAACAGATGATCTCTCTCTTTTTTTTTTTTAAAGAAACTTAGGGAGGGTGTAGCTTAGCAGTGGAGCCCTTGCCTTGAGGCCCTGGGTCTCATCCCAAGCACCACAAAGGGAGAGAATGAGAGAGGAAAAAATCCTGGACACTACCTTCATTTTCTTTTCCTTGTACAGGTTGAGTGTCTGTTATCCAAACCACTTAGAACCAGAATGGTTTCATGATCAAGAGTTTTTTAGGTTCTGTAATATTTGTATAGATTTTAGTGATTTACCCTAATCCAAAAATCCAGAATGTTTATAAATTCAAAGTCTTTTAAGTGTCATGTCCATACGCACAAAGTTTCAGAGTTGGGAGTATTTTGGATTTCAGAAATTTAAATTATGAGTACTCATCCTATATTTAGCTTGCTTATTCCTGTTACAGAAGAGATGTCTCAAACTCCACATCTCACTAGTTTGCTGTCTTGGAAGAAAACGTACCACCAACTATGAGAACTGCAGTCAGCACCACTATCTGGTTGTTCTTTCACTGCAGAATTTCTTGGTATGAGAAAGTGTTTGCAAATTTCAGTTTTCTGGTCTCACTGGTTGATCCAGAAAATTCTCCTCCTTCTGAAGATACCACCAGTGACTTTCACACCAACAGCAGGGATCCCCATCCACCTTTTTCTTTACAGATTGATTCTTGTTATCTTTCTCTTTGTTCCTAGCCAAGAGGTTGGCTGTCAGGCCCCTTTCTTAGTTCCCAGTAACCCCCAAGTATCACACAAAATCTCTGCTGTCCTTAAAGGCCCCACTCAAAACCCTCTCATTTGTGAAATCTTCCAGATCATCTGAACCAGATCGTTTGATTGTAAGAATGGACTTCAATAAGATTTTGCTTTTGTATGAAGTGTTGTTGTGAGTTTAGGGAGATTTTAGTTTGTTCTGTTATTTTGGTCTTTTTTTGAAGACAGGGACTCACTATATCATAGCTCAGGCTGGTCTTGAACTGACAGTGATCCTCTTGCCTCAGCCTCGCAAGTGCTAGAATGATAGGTGTAAGCCACCCTACCAGAATGCCTGGAAAGTTTCATGTAATTATTAAATAAACTGAATAAGTACATTATCCTATATCATAGGATGCAAATTTTTATATTTTAATGCATTTATGGAAAAAGCCTATCAAAATATTGTCTAGTGGTTGTTTCAGGGTGGTAAGTTTGTAAGTGATTATTAACTTTTTCTTGAACATTTTCTGGGGCTTTTCTTTATTTTTACCCAGTATGTTTTTATAGAAGTTTTAGAAGTTGGAAAACAATGTTTTAAAGAGACAAAGGCTAGGTGAGTGAAGGCACAGTTCTGACATCTTCCTGGCTGTCCCTTAGTAGGCTTCCTGTTAAGTGTGTCCCCCGTGCAGTTCAGCACCTTTATTCACCTTCTCTGTGTGTCCACTCACAGGACCCCGTGCACAAGACCCTCTGCTCTTCCAGCTGTCAAGAGAGCAGACAAATCACTGAGCCTAGTGGGTCCCACACAACTCAAAAAGTCCAGCACAAGCAGTGCAGGTGTTAGGCTTCACTGTGCTGCTTGTTCTCAAACCATACAGCTGGGCTGGCAGCCATACTGCTCACTTCAGCAAAGGAGCTGGATATAGAGGAAGCAAGATCCCAGCAACTTAGGGCCATTTCACGATGACGTTTAAAAGTTTCCAGTTTCACTAAAATTCTGGGTTCAACAGTGCAGTTTGTCATAGGTTTTATGCCATGAGTCTGGCGTTAAGCCCTATCTTGAATTTGTTTTCCTTTCCTTTCAAACATTGTGAAGTATCCTGTCAGTCCTTGATGTCACAGCAGTAGTGAACTTGGCTCCATAAGCCAAGCTGTTTGAACCTACTTCTCACAGCAGGGACTGATACTCATTGCTTCCCATAATGTACTGTTTGTTTTACTGGGTTGCTTGTTTTATTTTACAAATATTACTCTAACACCTGATTTAAAGAATTTAAATACAGCCAAGGGTGGAGACACATCCCTGTAATCCCTATATTCTGAAAAGCTGGAGCAGGAAGATTGCTCCAGCCAAATCTGGGTAATTGAGCAATTAACAAAACCCTCTTCCAAACAAAATCTTAAAAACTGGCTGGAGATGTACCGAAATGTGAAGGCCCTAGTTCATCCCCAGTGCCACAAAGGTGGTAGGCATTCAAACATATCTTTTTTAGGTTTTTGAGACAGGGACTCCCTGTAGTTCAGGCCAACCCTGAACTCACTATGTAGCCCAGGAGAGCCTGGAACTCACAGCAATCTTCCTGCCTCTGCCTCCTGAGTGTTGGGATTACAGGCATGAACCACCACGTGTGCAATTGTGGTATAGGGTGTAGGGGATCAAACTCAAGATGTTATACTTGCCAGGCAGACTCCAGAACCACTGAGCTAAATTCCTGGCCCACTCAAATACATTTTAAAGATTCCTGTGACCATGATCTTTTTCTGCAAAAAGAACAAAAAGCTGCGATGATTACACCTGTGTTATATAGAAAAAGAAATGTCATTCTTCAGATCAATAAATCAATCACACATTACTAATTTTGTTCCATAGTCAGAGTCTTGTCATTAACCAACACTGCAACAATGGTGTCGCCTTCAGTGTTTTTAGATTTTGTACATTTGTTTTAGTTTCAGTGAGTAGTTTCTTCCCTAGGTATAAAAATAGGAATTTTTGGTTTTGGAGTTTGTTTTGGTTTGGTTTCATTTGGTTGGTTGTTTTGGAGCATTGTTTTTGGTTTTTTGGTTCTTTTGTGACAGGATCTCGCTATATGTAGTTCAGGCTGACCTTAAACTCACCATGTAGCCCAGGCTGTCCTTGAACTCCAGCAGCCCCCCCTGCCTTAGCCTCTCAAGGGTAGGATCACAGGTATGCACTATACACTTGGCTAACAATAGCAATTTTTATGCTATAAAGTAATCAGTGCTCAGTTAGATGTACAGTCATGTAGTCAGAACAGTCCCAGTGTATCATGTAGACCTTGTTCTCTCAAGGCCTCCTGCTCCCTAACAAGTGTTCACATCATTTTGAGAAGGTAGCAGGATGGTCCTCCAGGAGTCAGCATCTGCTGTTTGTCCCAGGCGCCAGAGAGGTTGCAGGCCGGGAGATATATCCTGTGGACATTACTGGTCATCAGCCAACATAGAAGCACATCTCCAGGCCTTCTGTTGTAACCTCTTGCCATCCTACAAAGCCCAGGGTTGGCTGTGAGAACTATCAGCTCATAATAGGTGGAACTGTAGCCTGAAAGTATGCTACCTGTATTTTTATGTGTCAGTTTTCTCTTATTCTTCATAGGAAGTAAGTACATTTTAACTGTTTCGTCTGTTAAATGTTACCTAAAGTCTTTGCTTTTAGTGGAACGTGGAGAAGTTGTCTTATTATCAGACATAACTTAATTCCCTTAACTATGGGAGAACTACTAGAGATTAACACTTTTCCAGCAAGCCCAAGGAACCTTTCAAGGATATCTTAAGGTCACCAAATGTAATTTCAGAATTCAGCAGGTTGAAAAACAGGGAGCATTTTAACAAGGGCCATTTCTTTTTATAAGGCAGCTTCATTGTGGGAAAATTTCCTAAGAGATAATAGGCATTATAGATTCAGCGACAATTATATTATTAAGTCAGAATTATCTTCCTCTTCTTTTGCATTTACAGAGATTGCTAGCCTTTATTTCCTCTATCATTGAAGAAGTACAAGCAAGTATCACTTCAGAAAGAAATAGCAGGAAAGTCGAGACAGGTATAGCCATTTCAGCCAGTAATGTCCTAAGGAGATAGCTAGATCTTGTACACAGTAACATACACAGAAACATGAAGAATTATGAAATTGCCTGATGGAGGATGTATGCTGAGAGAATGTGAGTTAAGCATGCCAGTGCCCTTTAAACAGAATCTTAAGCCAAATCACTGCACGTCACAGGGAAGTTTCTGCCTTGAATGTCCTGACAAATGGATCCGATTCTCATCTCTGCCTCCGTTGTCCTCATCTGCCACTCAGCAGCTAATTGCTGTGCTCTCTCCACCTTTTCTGTAGCCTAGAATGTTTTGCGTGATTTAATGAACAGAGAAAGAAGAGGAGATTAATTTTTCCTGAATGAATATTTACAAACCAGACCTTCTCATTTGTGAATCCTAACCAAGTATAAAGCTATTTATTCTCTTTTTGCATTCCTCCAGCCCTTCTTTGTGCCCCTCTTCGATCTGTAATACTCTATCTCATTAGTTATATATCTCTCTATTTCCCCTTCTAGGTTATAAACTCTTTATAAAAGGAACTGTTTTATTCGCCTTTGTTTTCCCAAGCCTTTCACAGCACTAGTCCCCCTAATACATACTCCTACCCGGAGTACTTTTCTCAGCCCCTCTCCATGAATAAATTTTATCCTGCTCTCTTCTCAAATTGGAATTCTGTTCAAGATTTCCAGGGGCCGGGCCTGGGAGTTAGCTCAGTGGTTCCGGCACCTGTCTTGCAAGCGCAAGGACCCAGTTCCATTCCCCGGTAACCACATACAGTACTGGGTGTGGAGACTCACACCCAGCAGCCATCAGTACCACATACCACAGTGCCAGGCATGGTGGCTCACGCCTGTAATCCCAGCACTCAGGAGGCAGAGGCAGGAGGATTGTGATGTGAGTTTGAGGCTGAGCTCAGGGCCAGCCTGAACTACAAAGCGAGACCCTGTCTCAAAAAAAAAGATTTCCAGGGGCCTCTTCCAATCAGACAATAATTCCTACTACATTTATTTCCATCTCCCTGACTACCTTCACCAACCTTTTCCTTCTCTCCCTCCTGTGCTACTGTCAGCTTTTTTTTCCACCCATGTTCTCCCCACTCTCCTAGAAAACAAAGGGTGTGTTGTAGGAAGGGAGTCACAGGCTTTCTTTCTCTTTTTTGGAAAGAAAGAGTTCAAAGTCTAGTTTTGAAGAGGCCTACTGAGAGCTTGTTAGGAGCCTGTCCTTGGTCAGTGCCGCTGCCCCGCTGCCCGTTAACTCAGGCTCACCGAGGCAAGCCTGGCTGTGTGCCCAGTGTCAGGGGAGTGAGAGGCAGTGGGAGCTCACAGGTGCTGCTTCCAACATCTTCGAGGGAGCAGGAAACCCAACCTGTTTCCCATTTCTGTTTTCATCACTAATAGATTGTGGGTATCCTTAATTTGGATAATTATGACTGCTATTAGAACACCACCTCAAAATATCATCTTCTTAGATGAAATGCGTACCTTCTCTCTCCTACTTAATACTCCTGCTGAATTATACTTTGTTTCTTATTAATAGTAGAGGTGTGCTTCTCTTGAAGGGAAATAAAAGTAATTTTAAGGAAAGCATCAAGCAAGGAATGCATTTGTTTCCCTGGACTATATGGGAGTAACTGCATTTAGGGACAGTGTGAGGAAAGGAGGATAAATTTACTGGATACCAGCTGGGCAGGGTGGCTCACACCTGTAATCTCAGAATTTTAGAAGAATTACAAGTTCAAGGGGCCGGGGATTTAGCTCAGTGGTTCCAGCACCTGTCTTGCAAGCGCAAGGGCCTGGGTTCGATTCCCCGGTAACCACATACCATACTGGGTGTGGAGACTCACGCCCAGCAGCAACCAGTACCACATACCACAGTGCCGGGCGTGGTGGCTCACGCCTGTAATCCCAGCACTCGGGGTGGGGGGGGCAGAGGCAGGAGGATTGCTGTGATGTGAGTTTGAGGCTGAGCTCATGGCCAGCCTGAACTAGAAAGCGAGACCCAGTCTCAAAAAAAAAAAACTAAAAAAAAAACAAGTTCAAGCCCAGCCTAGAAAACTTAGTAAGCAACTTAGTGAGCTCCTTCTCATCATAAAAAGGTTTAAAGAGATGGACCTCAGTATGAAGGTCCTAGATCCAATCTGTGGTACTTTAGGAGGAGAAAAGATTTATTGAATACCACTATATGCCAGGCATTACATTAGACAGTGGGCAAAGGACTGAAGGCCTACATACCCAGAACAATGAGATAGGCCTTATTTCCATTCTACAAATAAGAACACGAAGGCACAAGATCACATAGTTAAGGTTAGAGGCAAGATTCAAACCTGGTCCTCACTCCAGAGCTCCTGGAGGCTTGCTGTAGAAACCATCAGTGTTAGAGATCCTGTATGATTCAAAGCTAGAGGGGACTGAAACTGATTTTTCTCTACAGGAGGAGCTGTTGATGTGTGCACATCCTCCGAAAGATGTTAGTGACTGGGAAATGTTATTGTCTTAGGGCTCCTCTTCCTGCTGTCCTCCCTGTTAAGTTTATTGTGTAAAGAGTTGAATAACACAGCACAGACTCCTTCTACCTGTGGCAGGTGTTTCCCAGCCTGCATCCTTCCACCCACAGGAGCTGCATCTTCTAAAACACCAAAATTCACTTATTTACTTTTTTCCTTAGCAAGGGCAACATTCTGTTAACAGAATGTCTCAGAGTCTGCTCAAAAGTTCATTGCAAAGGAAATGAAACTATTAAAAGACTGTTGCTCTCTAATTCAGGAAATTGAATCAGCTTATTTGGAGCCATAAGCAGAGGGAGACTGGAGCTGTACTGAGCCACATAACGTGAGACTGAACAGTGCCCTTCTCTGTGGTCTCTGCTGTGCAGAGGGGTCATGAGTAATCACTTTAAAAGACCACATAGCTCTTCACATGCTTGCATTTCTTTACCCCCTAAAAGTGCAGTTTTTACATTTGATGAGGATACTCTGATACTAGCATGCAGAGTGATTTTTTAAAAATCTTTTATTTAGCTTTTCATTGCAGTTCACATAGTATTTGTGGAAAAAGGATATATAATGTAAAGGCCTTGAGCATGAAGAATTTTTACTGATAGATTATTCTTATTAAGTTTGAGTGATAGGTATGTGAAGGCTTATTATATTATTGCCTCTGTTGCTAGCATATATTTTAAGTTCTCCTTAATAAACAACTTAATACACTTTTTAAAATTAACTCATATTCTCCATCTTTTTCCTGTACTGCTACACCCAGAGAACTCAATTTCCTTGCTCCACCCTCTAATTTAAGATGCCAGTCAAATTTAAACATACTGAGCATAAAAGGGAACAGATGGACTTAAGAGCTCTAATAGGCTCCTTCTGTGACATGAATAGTCATGTTTTAAATGCTAAATTGCTGTTAGAATAGAAATATTGCTGCAGACTACATAAAAATGACACTATGGTGGGCGTATTTTGTTTTGTTTTTTCTCCCTTATCACAAGAATTTTAAGGAGGTTCAGAATTGATGATCACAGATCCTCTCATTTTCAAGAAAATCTGTCCAAAACTTATAGACAAGGCAACAAGATTACTGTATGCCTTTTCCATGTCATGATAGAACACGTAGAAGCCTTCCTAGAGATCCTTAGCTCCAGACTCTAGACCAGTGTGGGCGAACCTATGGCATGTGTGCCACAGAAGGCATGCAGAGCCAAGTTGCCCCAGTGGCCGAGCGTCAGACAACAATGGGCTTTTCTAAACCAAAACCTCAGAATTTAGGTTTAATTACAGGATTGGCACTTTGTGGTAAATAAATGGATTTGGGGTTGCAGTTTGGGCACTCAGTCTCTGCCCTAGACCTGTCCAGTATGGTCAGGCACATGTGGTCAGTCAGAACTTGAAATGAGGCTAAAGCAACTGAAGAACATGTTGAAATGATAACATTGTAGATACAGTGGTTGGTTGGTTGATTGAAATGGGTCTCACTATTGCCCAGGCTGGTCTCAAACTTGTGGACCTACGTGATTCTCCCATATCAGGCTACCAAAGGTGATGCAACTACAGGCATGAACCACCCAGCCTGGTTTTTACTGAGTTTTACATAAAATATTATATTAAAATTTGGAACCTTTCTCCTCACCAGACATGGTGGTACATGCTTATTATCCCAGCACTTGAGAGGCTTGAGGCAGAAGGACTCTGAGTTCAAGCCCAGCCTGAACAAATAGCAGTACCCTATCTCAAAAATAAATATATTTTTGGGCCAGGAATTTAGCTCTGTGGTTCTGGCACCTGCCTTGCAAGCACAAGGTCCTAGGTTTAATCCCTCGTAACCACATACAACAATACCAGGTGTGGTCACTGATGCCCACCAGCAATCAACACCACAAACCACAATGCTGGGCATGGTAGCTCACCCCTGTAATCCCAGCACTCCGGAGGCATAGGCAGGAGAATTGCTGAGTTCAAGGCTGAGTTCAGGACCAGCCTGAACTACAAAGCAAGACCCTGTCTCAATTTTATTTGGGAAGGCAGCGGGGATAGGAGAGAGTAAAAATAATCAGAATCCAGTATAGACATATGTATCAAATCCCCAAACTGGGGCCGGGATTTAGCTCATTGGTTCCGGCACCTGTCTTGCAAGCACAAGGACCCAGTTCCATTCCCCGGTAACCACATACAGTACTGGGTGTGGAGACTCACGCCCAGCAGCAATCAGCACCACATACCACAGTGCCGGGCGTGGTGGCTCACGCCTGTGATCCCAGCACTTTGGAGGCAGAGACAGGAGGATTGGTGTGATACGAGTTTGAGGCTGAGCTCAGGGCCAGTTTGAACTACAAAGTCAGACCCTGTCTCAAAAAAAAAAAAAAATCCCCAAACTGAATGTCATCACCATGTATCACAAGTATGTACCAAGAAAATAAAAATAAAAATAATTTCTCAACTAGGTATAGTAACATATATCTATAATTAGAAACCTTGGAGAGTCTGAGGCAAGAGAATTACAAATTCAAGCCCATTCTTAACTAAACATTTAGTGAGAGGCTATCTCAAAACTTTAAAAAAGGCCTGGGGATGTAGCTCAGTAAGAAGGGCCTGGGTTCAATCCCCCAGACCACCAAAACTAAAATTAAAAAGTTAATTTTCTATTTGACTTTTAACTTTTAAAAATGTGGCTAGTAGAAAGTGTAAAGTTATATACATGCTTACTATTTGATTTCTTTTCTTATTATTTTTAAGCAGTACCAGGGATTACACCTAGTCCTTTTGCACTTGGCTACATCCTTGACCTTGAGACAAGGTCTTACAGAGTTGCTGGATTACTTAGGCAGGGCTCAAAATCGCTATCCTGCTTCAGCCTTCCAGCATGCCAGGATTACAGGCATGTGCCACCATGCCAATTTAATATTGTAATTCTGTTGGACAGTACCACCCTACAGTGCATGGAAAGGTACCTTCTTTGAGTACTTACTTCTGACCACTGTCCAGGCTATAAAATTAGATGTTAGCTCCAAATGGTTTCCATTTATAACCCAGAGACCACTAATGTAGGCAACTTCCATAGAGCATTAAATAATTTCATATGTAACTTGGTGGATTTAATTTATATTTTGGTTGCATCAGGCAGAATCTTGTTATAAGTTAAAAGTTAGATTATATTAGTTTCTAGCAATTCTGTAGCTCTTCAAGTACCCCCAAAAGATGATTAGGTCAGAAGATACAATGGAAATAAACTTAAGTGGTACTCTGAGCTATTTATTTTATTTGAAATTGTTTCATGACTTGTCTTGGTTCTCTAAAGGCCAGGGAAAGGGAAGTGAAGATATGGACTGTGACTAGTACTGAGGAACAGCTGTTTTCTTTCACTGTATCTGCTCGTGTGTTTTTATGTAAGCAAAGGCAGAGAAACTGTGCTGTTTCAAAATTCCAGACTTCATCCTCAGAGACACCGCCATCAGGAGGGGTGGAGAGGTGGAAGGGAAGGAAGGGGAATGAGGAAAAAAACGAAACCAAGATATGTCGTAGACAGTTACAAATTCCCAGTGATGAATATGGGCATAATGTATACCTAAATTGTACCAATAAACTTAATGGAAGAGAAAAAGGCATTGCCAGGGTCCTCACTTCCACAGAGAAAGCTCGGCCTGCTCTGTGAGGCTGGTGCTGTTCTTCTGGCCTCCACCCATGGGGAAAAGGTTGTTTCAGCTTTAAAATGTGCCCCTCATTAAAATAACTGAAGCCATCTGACAGTAGCCATCTGACTGCTGCTGTTTTCCAGGTACACAGATCTGCTGCCTGGAGCTTTCTGAACCAGTTGCTCTCCTAACCCTTTGAAAATGAATTTGAGATAGAATAACAAATAAGAAGATGCTATGTATTCCACTTGGCTACGGTTTGCTTATCTGTTTACCTATGTTGTTAGCTAACGACTGAAAATAGAAGACAAAGCAAAGCAGTAATAAATGACAAAGCTGAAGTCTTTAGATTTAAGCTCCAAATCTCTTAGCTACTAAAATAAAAAAATGAATCACATACATGCTAAAGAGCTGTAGTATTGGCAGACTAGAACATCTAATTAAGTAAAACTGAAATTCCTTTTGCTTTATTCCTACCCCTTTGTCTTTTCTGTCTAGAAGTTTGGAGAACTGCTATGACCATGAATTATTAGGCATGATGTTTTATTTTGTTAGGTTGGAATGAAATACAGAAACCTGATCCTGAAACCTGGGGGATCTCTGGACGGCATGGAAATGCTCCAGAATTTCTTGAAACGTGAGCCAAACCAAAAAGCGTTCCTAATGAGTCGAGGCCTGCATGCTCCGTAAGCTGGAATCTTTGGTAGCTGTCCATGTCTGGAGGACAAGTCGACATCACCATGTGTTACTGGCCTGGAAACCGAAGGGAGTTTTGCATATGAAATCTTAGATTTCTATTGACTGCCTTTTGTTGTTCAGTTTGAAAAATCATACAGATGTAAATGGAATTACAAATACTGTGACCTAAGAAAAGACCCACTAAAAATAATTGTACTATAAAATTTCATAAAGATGGAATTGATTTCTTTGGATAAAAATTTCATATGAATGTAATGTGATTTTTTACTATTATAATCTAGATAATGTAAGACTGCTAAGAATTTTTAAATTGAATCATATACATGATCTAATTTGGTCTTCTTATATCTTGAAGTTTTATACTTGGGATTTCTGAACAGATAAATGAATCATCACATTCCTTTGGTAAATGTTTTCTTGGAGCCCGGTGTGAACTTTGAACCTCTGTCCTGCAGTAGGGCGTAGCCTCCCTCTCACCTGCATACCTCAAGACCAGAAGCATGTGCCTCACTTCAGATACTGGACCCTGTGATTCCCAGCTGTCAACCACATGCAAATTAGATTCCTCCTCTTGATTTATTTTTCCCTGAAGTTGAGTTACAGAGTACTGGAGTTTTGTTTCAGTTTTAACTGAACTAGCTTGAATTATATGGCAAGTCTTTGTACTTGATTTGAAAGGTTTGTGTTTCAGATGACTCAGTTCTACCACAGCATACAAGATTGTCAATCTCTCGCATAGCTGCCGATTAGAACACTAAAGCAAGCCCAGGGGTTTTTCATGATTCTTATTTCTAATAGGAGCAACGGCTGCCTCTTTACTATCACTTCTCCCAAAATGAGAGCTAGTTTTGTCTTATCTGTTAATGGGAATGTTTATACGAAGAGTTCAGAAATTCCAGAAGAGGAGCCAGGCATTGTGGCACATACCTGTAATCCCAGGACTCAGAAAGCTGAGGCAGGAAGATTACCAGGAATTTGAGGCCAGCCTGGGCTACATAGTGAGTTCAGCCTGGAGTATATAACAAAATCCTATCTGAAAAAGAAAAAAATGAAAAGAAATTCCAGAAGAAAACTGGATTCAGGTGGAGTTTAGCATAGCTGCTCTAAAGTGTTATGTGTAAGCTGAACCTCACCTCTGGGGAAGAGGCTCTTCCGTAGTCTATTTTGTCTGGTTATTTTTAGTTGAAGCAAACCTTTGGATCTCTCTTTATTCTGGACATATATTCCAGGTCTGCAGCAGATCAGTAAACTGATAGTACTTATTTTTCCTGTAGAAGAATCCAAGACAGGATAATTTTAAAAATAAATTTTAATAAACTATATTCAGTGCCAGGGATGGAACCCAGGGTCTTGTGTGTGCTAGCTATTGTTCTAATAATTACATCCCTACCCCCCCCCATAAACTTTGTATGCTGCATAGTGTTCCAGTAATTTACCAAGACACACCTGAGGTATGACTGTGGGGCCTGGGACAAAATTACAACCTTTCTATGCTTTAGTCCAAATGGACTTTGTGTTAAATAAAATTTTATTACACTGCATAATAAATTAGAGACAGCAATGAAAACAAGAGCTATAGCAAAATGAAAGGAATTCCAGGATTATTATTGCCAAGCAGATACCTTAAAAATCCACATGAAATTCTACCCTTCCTTTTAAGACAAGTTACCTGGCCCTTCTCTCTCCCACACCTAACTCAGGGTCACTGTCCCCAGAGCTGTTTTTGTGTTGCTCCCCCTACACTTTTGTTTTCTACTTTCTAATACAAGACCAACAAACAAACTCTGTTTAGCTTTTTCTGTTGCCTATTGTGATTTTTTTCACAATAACTGGCATTTTCAATCTTGTTTTGACTGAAAACTAAAAATTGATGTGGAAAGGCAGCACATAAAAGTTACCTTATTGTCTACCAAAATGAACTCACATTTCTTTCACACTTTAATGTCAAGACTAAAAGATACAGAAGAGCAAAAGCACAAAGTTTGTTGTTGTTTTTTTTAGGCCATGTTTTATATTTAAAACCTGGCCCAAAACTACAACACAAATACTCGTTTACAAGATATTCACAAGCATAATTCAAAGATAATGACTTTTACTTTTTTTATTTTTTTATTTTATTTTTTGAGACAGGGTCTCGCTTTGTGGTTCAGGCTGGCCCTGAGCTCAGCCTCCAACTCACATCACAGCAATCCTCCTGCCTCTGCCTCCCGAGGGCTGGGATTACAGGCGTGAGCCACCACGCCCGGCACTGTGGTGTGTGGTACTGATTGCTGCTGGCTGTGAGTCTCCACACCCAGTATTGTATGTGGTTACTGGGGATTGAACCTAGGTCCTTGCGCTTGCAAGACAGGCGCCGGAACCACTGAGGTAAATCCCGGCCTGATAATGACTTATTTTGAAATCAGTTTTTTAAAGAAATACATTTCATTTTATTCATGGATGTATTATGATGAAAAATAAAGTCTTAAGTGTAGTCATCTAACTGCTTCTTTTTCTCCCATGAGAGCACAAAGTTAAAACTGAAATATCTGTACTAGTCAGTTTATAGTAATTGTTACAAAGTACCAGAGAATAACAACTTAAAGGAGGGAAAACTTATCTCTGGCTCAGCATGAGGGTTTTCAGTCCTCAGAAAACTGGCTGCATTGCTTTTCGGCCTGTGGTCAGGCAGAAGAGCCCGTTGGAGGAGAGGAGAGGAAAGGGCTGGGGATCAAATTGTCCCTAAGGTCTAGCTCCCCTACCCCGTGACCTATTCTTCAATGGGGCCTCATCAGTTTCCATTGCTTCAAATAATGCTATCAAATTATGATCTCATCCATGGTTAACCACCTAATGAAGTTAGGGGATCCAACTCCCAAAAATCTATAAGCTGGCAACCAAGCCTTTAGCATGTGAGTTTTGGGGAATTTTCAAACCCAAACCCTAACACTAAATAGAAGATAACTATAACAACTGCAAGTGGGCACACTTCAGATTTATAGACTGGGCCACATATAATAAAGTCCCTCTAGATTATCCTAAAGATTTAAGTCTATTTCAAGTTTTAATTTCATTTTTTTAGGCATGGTTCATTATATTGCTAAAGGCAAATCTTAAAACATCTTTTGTTAATGTGTAATAGGTGTGATCCCTTAAGTTTGTTTTTAAGATGCTCCAGAGAAGAAGTCCTGATATTATGCCGCCTGAAATACACTTTTCCCCTCTAGTAATACACACTATTGCAATGTTACGTAGATACTTAAAAATGATCTTAGTGAGTTCTCACCTGAGCTACTTAGATCAAGATTTTGGCTTTATAAGGCAGTACAGTTAAAGATGGGTATTTGTTGTTCTGTAGACAGGAAACTACATCGTCTAACAGACCAAATTTGAGAGAAGCTAATCTTCAAAGAAGAATTACTCATACTTTTTTTGTACTTGCTAATGCCTTAACTATTAGGGAATGAATTTTCTACTTTACTGTTTGCCTGTAGCTTCTGTGTATGAGTGAAAGGTTGATGGAGGTCCTGCTTTGCCAGTTAGTCAGCTGGTTTGTGTTTGACTTTTTTCATTCTCTGTTGTACACAAGTAGAATTTTCCATACTCCAAGGAAATTGCATTACAAAGTACATCAAAATGTTGTTAGTTTGGCTTTCTATAATAGAATACCACAGACAAGGTGGCTTCAAAAGCAGATTACTTAAAAGTCTAGTGTGATTGTGGTTGCCTGTAGTTCCGGCTAAGGTGAGAACATGACTTGAGTCAAAGAGTTTAAGACCAGCCTAGGCAGCATACTGAGACAAACATGAAATTAGACACATCTGCGTGCCAGATAAAAATGGCAAAACCTTACTAGACTTTGGTACTTAAGGGAGGGAACACAAAAGCCTTTTGAGAGTATATCAGTAGGGTAGGGTGATAGCTCAGACATAAGAGCGTTTGCCTAGCACCTACGAGGGCTTGGGTTTGATCCCCAGCACCACACACACAAAATTATACTGAGGAAAGAGTGTGCCTAAATCAAAGGAACAACGCCCATTGGCTCCAGGGTTATGAGATCAATCACAGTGGGAACACTGTACTCAAGCAGACTTCGGCCATGAATTAGAGTTTGAAGGAGCAGGAACAAGATGATGCATTTGAAAATGTTTTCAGAGAAACATACACAAGAATGTAAGGAATTCAGTCTGGAGAGTGAATTCACAAGTACAAATAATTGTTTTCAAATACTTTGGACGACATGGGAGAAAGAATTGGCTAATTTCTGGCTTCAGAAGTCAGAGCTTAGATACATACTTGGAATATAGGAGACTTTAGTGCAGTATAAGGTAGCAGTTTGTGATGATTATTGTTGGCTAGGAACACATTTTATGGCTGTTAATGAGTGTTCATAAATAGCCTGTAGCCGCCAGGAGTGGTATTGAAAAGAATTCTCCCTTGAGTAGCTTTTGGTGTCAGATCAGCTTTGAGATTTCCTTATATGATGTTCAGCTGAAAAACAGGCATAGGCTAGGTCTTAGGAAAGGCATTAAGATAGTTGCGGCTCCTCCGTTCTGCACGGAGAGCATTCACAGTGTAGTAAGTGTTGTCTTAGTTATCTGTAGTCAGCTGGTGCTCACCCAGAGGTTCTCGACCTCTTTGTGCATAATCTGGAAACTAGGCG
>PVIR01024789.1:0-25550 GCA_004026965.1 Petromus typicus | reverse complement strand
CTCCAGCTTACATTCATACTTAGTTCCTTCCTCCGGTGCCATCACAGATGTTTTACCTCCTAGGATGGCAGACAGTCTTCCCACAGTTTGGCACAGACATAATGGGAATAATACACAAAAGTTTTTGGTTATGCCGGCCAAAATGTGGGGGACAGTCCTCACAAAATTGGGGCTCCATAGAAAAGTGCATCCTTGGTGGCATCTGGTGCCCACACTGGGCCTCTGGACCCTGCAGCGTTACCTGAAGACAACCACTCACACATTACTAGCAATTAAAGCCATCATAAATGTGCCCCAGAACTGACAGCAAGATGTCACCACAAGAAACTGATGTAGAGGAATCACCAGAGAAAGAAAAGCACTGTGGAAATAGAACTAGTATAGAGCCAGTTTCAGAAGGAGACAAGGTTGAATACAGACCGATACTAGAAGACAGGACCGATCAACTGAAGAGAAGAGTTGTTACTAACCCTCAAATCATTAAAGCAGGACATTCCATACTGATGTACTGTCAAAGCTGTTGTATTCTCAAGGACTGCTAATTGATCTTTTAGTCAGATCACATGTAGGTCCTTATGCAGAGATTTAAAACTTGCCTTTCAGGGAAAAAGCTAGAACAGGTGTCTTGCTCCAGAGTAGATGTCTTTAATGGCTGAGAATAGGACAGTAGTGAAATCTCTTACATTCCTTTTAGACCATGGACAGCATCCTGATGAATACCAACATTTCCAGCAATTCATGTTTTCTGAGTACCTACAAACTATAGAAGAAAAACACTAACACCCAACTGCCAACATTTTATACTCAACTAGAGTGACATCATAATCATCTTGCAATACACTAGATGACCTGAAAGCAACACAAAATCTCCTTCAGTGTCTCAGGTGGTTTGTTAACAACCCCATTTATTTCCTTTGCATGGCCAAAGAAAAACTGCTCAATGTTTTTGCAGGACATGTGCAGGTTTAGGTGAGATCTATTGCCTGTGCCATAAAATCCAGTACCTTGTAGCTGACAAAGCATCTAGAGGATACAAAACACTTTTAGATCACTTGGGCCAAAGAATAACTGGTCATTACTTTATCGGGGAGCACAGTAACCTGGGGATGAAATATGCTCAAATATGCAGAATTAAAGATCTCAAGGGCATCACATATTACATGTCAGTCTGTCCTACAGGCAGATCCTGATAAGCAGATTTCTATTTTGATAGTGCCTCCGATGGAACCAGAAACTTATTTGTTCAGGCCTCAGAATTATTGCTATGAACCATGATATGCATGAAAGACACAAGTGTAGTACATCCAACCTGTAAATCTTAAAAACAAGCAAGAGAAGACTGAGAATCAGCAGTGAAGGAATCGTTCACCTCTCTTGCTGAAACAATAGTAGATAAAAAGAACACAAAAGGCCAAGACTTTGACGGTTTGTTCATTTTATATGAGAAATTCCTCAGAAGTCAGAAGAACCTCATTCTAGGGCATATCTGGTTGTGTGTAAGTCTGCGCTGGGCCTGACTGGACTGGGGAGTGAGCGCATGGCCAAGCCAGCAGAGCAGGCTTCCAGGGGATCTTTCAAGTGTCCTTTGAAGGACAATTTTCCATATGACTACTCCATAGTGGTTCTATGATGAACGCTGTCTTTAAGTCTTTGTGAGACATCGGCTATCACAGGTCTGTTTATCAGTCATTGGTTTCCTTGGTTATTCGACTACCTTTTGTTTCAAGGTCAGCTCCATGATCCAGAAACTTAAAACAGGATTAGCTTTCTCTTAATATGAGAGTTCCATGTTAGCAACTTTGCTTAAAGGAAGGTAAAACTTTTACCTGCTGCTGATCTTCAGATTGTACCATTGTCTACAGAACAATTAATAATATACAAGAAATAAACAGTGTCCCCATGAGTCTTGTGCTTTTGGTGAGCTTTGGGGAGCAGACTGGATTATGAGGGGCTCCATCTGACTCACTGTTAAGAAGTGAGCTGGTTGGAAGTGACTGCAGAGTGACCTGGGTGGGCCCATCTCCCCAACCTCTCCCTTCTCTCTCTACTTCTTGGCCATATGACATGAACGAGGCACCACTGTAGGCGCTTCGGCCATGTTGTCCTGCCACCAAGCCAGCTGACTAAGGGCTGACACTGTAAGCCGATATAAACCTCTCCTCACCTGAGATGGGGACGGTGGACGTTGTGCCCCAGTGAAGAGGAAAGTGAACAAAGCATCATCTTCCATCCTGCATTGCTTCTCTGGTGTGCATAACTAAAAGCAGAAATAAGGACTAAGATGTATGTTAGACATTGGGAAAGGGGAAGAGCATGTTCAAATGAGCAGAGGCACAGGGAGGGGCTGGAAGAAGGAAAGGACGGACAAAGAAAGAGAAAATTCAAGGAATAAATTGGAAACAAAGCACTTGTATACAAGGAGGGGAAGAGGAGCCAAAAGCGAGGAATGGGAGAAAAAGAAGCAAGTATGTCACGTACAGGTAAAAACTCTCCATGATGTCATTACCTAGAACTGTAATGCACCAAAAAGAGTTATTTTGTTTTGTTTTGTTTTAAAAAAAGAAAAAGAAGAAGAAGAGATGCAGCTACGGGAGGAGGAGCTGCCGCACAGCCAGAGGCCTGCTTGCAGACACGGATAGTCAGACTGATTCTCCACCAGGAAGGAAGTGTTTCCTAAGTCAACTCAAATGAGGCAGGACACTGCCAACCAAGGAACAGTATGATTTATCAGGAAAGCCTCACAAAGAACTGAGTTTGCTTAGAAAGGCTTCAAAGTTTGTAAAACATAATAATTATACATATGTAACTATTCCCCACAGAATGGATGGGAAAATGAGCCAGAGCTACCCCTTTCTTTGAGTACTATGTTTGTCTTCTCCATACAGAACCTGGGGACCAAACTCCCCAGACACTAAAGAGTGAGTCACTCCTGCATCCCCTGCCTTCTCTGTCAGTCTCCAAAGGATATGGAGGAAGAGTCTCCATGGGCCCCAGGACAGCCGAGAAGGAAGGAGGAAGGAGGAGGGGAAAAAAAGAAGCCATTACCTCAGGGCCCAGGAAGACTTTAAATCCCCTTATTCCTACTCAGGGCTCGGACATGTCCCTGCTACCAACCCTGCCATCCTTACCACAGGGGCTACACTGACGCTGTCTGCTGGAAGAACTCCCCACCCATTTCCACTTCTAGGTATGTGCTTCAAAGCGTAACCACAGTAGCACAGGGACCATAGATGAGGTCTGGCCCAAGGCATATTAAGTGTCTTCAAGCAGGGAAGGATGAGCTGAGGACTCCAGGTTGCTAAGAAGAGAATGAGCCACACACTGAGAAATTCTAGGATGCCAGGCTCACCAGACCTGATGGCATTCACAAGGACAAAGTGCAAGGAGACAGAGGATGAGGACCAGTCCAGGACTGTGAGACAGACAGGGAATAGAGGGGAGGGCAAAGAAGGAGGTGTGAGGGTTAATAGGGGCGTTCATGTATGTAAACATCTGCCAGATGAAATGCACGATCCATACAGCGAATATGCATGTATCAAGAATTCAAAAGCCAGGGTTCACCAACAACAAAGGAGCAAGCAAGAAGCTATGGAGAGGATGCTGCAGAAGCAGGAGTCCTGACGCCTCAAAGCTGTTACCAGCTTGGGTCTCACCACTCAGTGTGGTGTCCAACACAGCAGCAGTGTCACCCTTAACTGAGTTTCGACGCCCTTCCCCTCCCTGCACTTAGTAAGATTCCCAGGTAATTCCCCATGCATCTTACAGGTTGACAGGCACCACTTGCAAGGTCCAAATCAATTGCACAACAAAATTACCTGGTTTTTTTTTTTTTTTTTAATTTACAGATTTCTGGGTCTCACTCTATATCGCTTGTTTGGAATTTCTGGGCACTGTGTGCAAAATTCTATTTTATCACCAGTTTTCACAGTAACTTGAATGACACCAGCTCATATACTAGACCAGGAATCACTGATCTAGTCCAAACTGCTCAATCTATGAATGAGGCCACGGCAACGACTAAGTTGGCAATCGATTAGCAGGCCTACTTAGGACTCTGGCTACAGATGGCATCTGAGGAAAGGTAAGACAATCTGAGTGTCAGCCCAGCTCTTCCCCTCATGGCCATGTTTTTTGGGACAAGACTCTTGCCTTCTTCAGAACTAAGTTTTCTCCCCTTCACAATATGATGCCCACAATCGGAGAAAGGAACAGACTTGAGGCAGCTAGAGTGAAAGTCAGCAGTGCCAGGTGGGAATCATGCCATCCACCAGCTGCCCCCACTAGAGCCTGGTTTACTCAGAACTGAGGACTTTCTTGGGTCACAGTTCTCTCAAGTCTATAACTGAGAGAGTTTTAGGCAAACGGAGGTGGGTGGACAGCTTAACCCTAAGGGGGAGGGTGATGGACTACAGTTCCTTTGAAGAGTGAATACCTGAGAGGCTTGAGCCGGTTCCAAGCTGGTCAGCGAGCAGACTGAGAAAACTGTTGTCATCTTCCCGAAGAATGTGCTGAACACCTGCTACGTTCCACGTGCTTGGAAATGGCAGAGAAAGCGATAGAGCTGACAGCTGATGGGAGATTACACCTCAACACTGTCCTACGATCCTGAACCCTGAGTTCTGCCTACACTTTCTGCTTCATTGTTTTGGTGAAAAAGAGACAATGGTCCCTTGCTTCATAGCTTGTGCCAAAGCAAATTCAAAATAGTCTCAATATTCAATCATAAAAAAATGAAACTGTGAAAGGTCCAGAAGAAAAACGTGGACCAATAATTTTATAATCCTAGAACAGATAGGTTTATACATGCATTTTGACTGAGATGAATACAGAGACGTCAAAAGCTTTAAGTCCAGAGACTGAGAGATCAGTGTGTCCTGAGCTGAAAACAGGCAAGTTGGAATGATTAGGAAAAAGAGCGTGAATTTAGGTCAGTGGTGCCATATGCCTCAGAGTCCACACACTTGCCATCGCCTGCTCCTTCTGTTGCCCTGATCAGCACCTGAAAACAGCCCCAGCCAACGCTCCTCATGGAAGTCTGCATCCTCCACGTACGGAACTCCACGTACCACCCCTAGAATGTCAGCTAGTGAGGCCAGAGAGAGAAGGTAGGGGACACTTCATTGCTGCATGTACAGGCTGGATACACACTCTCCGAAATGCTGCTTCACTCCAGTTTCAGGGTCCTTGCACTAAGATGTTCAAAGCAACCGCAAAGCCCTGCAGTCTTACTGTCCACCTGTTACAGACGGAGACACAGAGAGGCCCTTAAAGCGGTGCTGCTCCTCACTCAGTAAAGGTGAGTGGTGTTTGCTTTACACTTGAGAGACCGAATCACACAGGAAGTTGACCTTCACCTGGGACCTGCTCCCGAAACTCAGCCAGACTGCCGACTTCATTCTCCGCCACATGCAGTTGGCTGCAGCCAGAACCCTACTGCTCTCTCTCTCCTAGAAGCTATCTAACTTCCACCAGTGACCCACCAACAAGAACCCCAAACCCTTGTATCCTGAGGGAGAGGATGAATTAGACACGGCCCCCAAACTCAAAGTGCTCAACTAGAGGCAGGACAAAGAGTTTGGTACAGTAAATATTACACAGCTGAGTGCTGTGGAAAGCAATAAAGCCTATCCTCCTGCCTAGATCTCTGTGCATTTTAGCTGAAATCTCCCCTTCCCCACATCTCTCCCTCCAGTTTCTAGGAATCTCAGGCCTCTAGTGACCCCTACTGTGTGCTTCTAAGAAGTCAGCCTATTCTGCTTAGTGGCTACTATTAAAAATACTGTATTGTATATTTCCAAGTTGCCAAAAATAGATCTTCAGTGAGCTCAGCACAAAGAAAAAGTTGGTGAGGTAGTGGGGGTGTTAATTTACCTGCCTTCATCCTACTAACAATGGATAGATAAATAGATGGATACTTGTATACACAGACAGGCCAATAGGTAGACAGATAGAATTACCACTTCGTATCCTGCATATGTCAATTTGTCAATTAGACATCACTAAGGTGGTGACATAGATAGACTCAAACCCATAGACTCAATGGGTTTCAGCATGAAAGTCTGAGTGGTGACATGTTCACAGGGAGCTTCCTGGGAAAAATGACCCCTAAGCTGTGTCTTAAAAGGCAAGAAGGTCAGGCTTGAGGAGCAGCTTGGTGGTGGAAAGCTGGCCTAGCACACGTGAAGCCTGGGGTTCAAGCCCCACACCACAAAAACATCTGTGCAAAATAAGGAATGTCAGCCCTGGAGACGAGGAGGGTAATGGTGATAAAACCCGCTCAGATGCCCTGGGGTCCTTCAGCTGCAACCCCATGTTTCTTTGGAGCAACGCACAGAAGTTTTATGTGCACTGTAAAGATATTACTTTGTGCTTTTCCTTCTCGATGTCTATTTTTTCTGTGAGTTGTTCCGATCTCAGTGTGGACTAAGCTCCATCCTGATGGATACATACAGGGCGACTCTGCCCTCATGAGCCTCGGTATGGGCATTATGGAGAATCCAGTAGTGTGTGTCTCCTTGTGTACGCATGTGACAGTTTCCAGAAACAAGCAACAAGGAGTAGAATTATGACATGCTGTGGGCTGAAGGAATGTATGCATTGCCTACAATTTCATGGTGAAACTCTGCCCCAATGTAGGATAAGATTCAGAGGTGAGGACTTTGAAAGTGTATTAGGTTTAAACAAAGTCCTGAGGGTGGAGTCCTCGTGATGGGATTAGAGTCTTCACAAAAGAAATCGGAGTGTGTGTCTCTCTGTTCTCTTCCCTACTCTGTCTACCCCTGTCTCTGTCTCTCTGTCTGTCTCTGTCTCTCTGTCTGTGTGTGTGCGTCTTTCTCCTTACAATATGACAATACAGCAGCAAGGATACCACCACAAGATAACTCAGGAACTGGGCAGGACAGTTATATGAAATGTCCTCGTTTCTTTTTCCACAAGATGACCTCATTGATACATACTATCCAAGCTGTTTTGTGCAAGCTGTTGGTTGTAGGAAGACCTTCACCATCCTCACCAGATACAGGAAGGGCCAAAATAGCCCAACTTCTCGTAAAGGCAAAGGAAAGTCTTCACTCAGCCCCAGGCCCTGTGCTGCACACCCACTGCCTGCCAGAACCTCAGAGACAAGGCCAGGTGATGGGACCTGTTCAGAGTCACACAGCCTGAAGCTTAGTGCGATCTGGCTCGAAACCAGGCCTGTATGCTGCTAATATCCACACCCTTTTCACTGCTTCATACGTTCAACTAACATTTATGTAGGTCTGATTATATACCAGACCTTAAAGATACAAAAATTAATAACAAGCCCATTCTCACGATATAATAAGATGTAATAACTTTCTGTTGACTGAATACTGAATCATAGATTTCAAAGCTCACAGAAGAGAAACACTAGGTAAAAATATTTGCAACAGGAGGGGTTGCATCACCCGCTCAGTGATGGGGTGCTTACCCAGCAGGTGAGCTCAAGCCTCAGCATGTAACCAGGGCTAAAGGTGTGGCTCAGGCATAGAGTGCAGCTTTAGACTGCATGGGCCTCAGACTGAATACCCAGCAACAATGCCGTAGTGTGGCACTGTGCTATGAGGTGTTCCCCAGTGCTGCTTCAGTGCAGCAAAGCACAGAGGAGGGGGAAGTTGAGTTTACACTGGGTAAATAGCAGATCTCCATGTTCTGCCTCGCCCTTGATGGCTCTGGTCTTTCTCTCATCTCCCTCTTGCTTTGGCTTTCCTCAGTCTCTGCCCAGCAGCATGATCCCAGAGAACTTCACTGGGGCCAGGGTTTCCCCTGCCGAATTCGTCCTCCTGGGCATCACCAACCGCTGGGACCTGCGTGTGACCTTCTTCGTGGTCTTCCTTCCGGTCTACCTGGTAAGCCTGCTGGGAAACATGGGTATGGTGCTGCTGATTCACGTGGATGCGCGACTCCACACACCCATGTACTTCTTCCTGGCCAGCCTCTCCCTCCTGGATGCGTGCTATTCCTCAGCCATTGGTCCCAAGATGCTGGTGGACTTGCTGCAGTCCCGACCCACCATCTCTTACATTGCCTGTGTCCTCCAGATGTTTGTATTTGCAGGGCTGGCTGATGCAGAGTGTTGCCTGTTGGCAGCGATGGCGTATGACCGCTATGTGGCCATCGGAAACCCTCTTCTCTACACAACGGTCATGTCAAGGGGCCTGTGCCTGGCCTTGCTGGGAGCCTCAGGCCTGGGTGGGGCAGTGAGTGCCTTTATCCACACAACTTTCACCTTCCGCCTGAGTTTCTGCCATTCTTGTGAAATCAACAGCTTCTTCTGTGATATCCCACCGCTGCTGGCCATCTCATGCAATGACACCAGTCTCAACGAGCTCCTCCTCTTTGCCGTCTGTGGATTTATCCAGATGGCCACAGTGTCAGCTATTGCAGTGTCTTATGGTTTCATTGCTGGGGCTGTGGTTCGAATGCGCTCTGCTGAGGGCCGTCGGCGGGCAGCCTCTACCTGTGGCTCCCACCTCACAGCTGTGGCCATGCTGTATGGGACACTCATCTTCATGTACTTGCGTCCCAGCTCCAGCTATGCCCTGGACACCGACAAGATGGCTTCAGTGTTCTATACCTTGGTGATTCCAGCTCTCAACCCGCTCATCTACAGCCTCCGCAACCAGGAGGTCAAGGATGCACTCCAGCGCACCTGGAGACGATTCTGCTGTCCAGGGCAGGGCTGTGGGGACTGGGTCCGAGATGCTGGGTAGGCCTATCTGTGCAAAGACAAGGATTTTTTTTTTGCCATCACTGTGGACAGACTTCAATGTCTCCTGCTGTTCAAAGGACAACACAGACTGTCGGCTGTTTTGGTGTTTGTGGGTGTACATGAACAGGCATCTGGTAGAAGCTCACACAGAGTAGATAAAGAAAGCATAAATGTGTCCCTAGTTCATGGTAGCTGTACAAGATGCCACCTGGGTGCTGTCCCCATATGTGAATGGTTGTGGCCTTCTCAGTGCTATTATGCAATTGCCTTTGACCTTGTGTTTCTTTGTAGGATGATCTGGATCTTTGGATCTTAAGGTTCTGCCTGTCTGATTCTTAGATGTGTATGTTTTAGAATGTGCCTGTGCATTTGCACAGACTAGGTCAAGGTTGCACATGTGTTTTTGTTTGACTGTTTTGCTTGACACAAGCTCTGTGTTGTTACACTTGCCTGGAACTCACCGTGTAACCTAGGCTGGCCTCAGATTCCCGGTGATCCTCCCACCTCAGCTTCCTGAGGAGTAGGGTTATAAGGCTTGCACCATCAAGGCCAGCTTGAGGGTGCACCTGTCAGCCCGTGAGTTTACAACTATATCGGAATGTTTCTGAAGACAGCTCAGTATAATTGAATGCTTAGTGGAAGCAATTTAAACACAGACCACAGCAGTTCAATTCTCAAAAGCAATTTTATATACAGGTTTCCCCTCCACTCTACTCAGTCGCCCTCATCCTCTTCCCCTCTTGGAAGGTAGGACATGATTGAGAATTTGAAAAAAGATGCTGTACAGGAAGCCAAATCCAGAAGGATCTTCTTAAGTAATTTGGAAGGAAGAGAGAGACAGTGGGGTAAAAAGATCCTTCATTTTATTTTCTTACTCTTTTTAAAAGGGAAGGACCTAAATTAGGATGTCATTCAAGAAAATACATGAAAAGTTCATAAATTCACTGAAGAATTTTTCTGTACATCTTTTTCACATGAAATATAGAGAATAATTTTTAACACAATAAGCATATGCAAATGATTGATTCTTTTCCAAACATTCCCTTTGGAAAACTTTATACCTTATTTATACCTTGGAAAACCAGGTACATGGTTCAGTTTAAGGGATTTTCAGCCCCTCTCTGGATAGCCTCTGGACCACACAAGGAAATCTTCCTCTTCCCACACACCACGTTCCCTATGCTTGTCCTCCAATGACTCCTGACCTTTTCAGAATCAAAGCAGCCCATCTGCCTAGCATCCACATTTTCTTCCCATCATGAAGAAAAATAATTGCATATCAAGAGAAGAATTTTAGAGCCTGCCTTCTACAATCTCGTTTCTCTTTACTGCATAAAATAAGGCAGATTTCATGCCAAAGATATAGCAATTGAAGAAATTTTAGCAGTGAAAGAGCCTTAGATAAGAAATAGTAAATTTATTACTGCTTCTAAGGATACAAAGAAAAAAATTTCTTTGAGACAGGGTCTCACTATGTAGTTCAGGATGGCTTGGAACTCACTAAGTAGCCAAGGCTGGCCTCCAACTTGCAGTGATTCCCCTGCCTCAGCCCCCGGAATGCTGGGATCATACATATGCACCACCACACTCAGCTAGCTAAATTTCTCTTTATAAAGTACCTAGTCTCAAGAATTTTATGATAGCAACAAATAACAGACTAAGACAGGTGGGTGGTTTGTGACATAGTAATGCCATAGGAGACAGCTCCATTTACTATTTCTGACATTTGCCTTTTTCTCCAGTGCAGCATCTCAGCCCCTATAATATTCTGAGACTGATTTATCAACATATACTGCCTCTCTCTGTTTACTTTGGGGGTTTTATATTACTATTCTGAGCATGTTTCTGCCCTCAAACTTATGCTAATCTACCAAGGATGCTTTGAGGATGTCAGTGAAAATTTTTGCCTTGGAGTGGGAGCACCTGACAGTAAAAAACAGGGCTCAGGTCTCATTCATAATCAAACCCATCTTATCCTTGTAAAAACTCAATGTGCTCTCATGGCTGCCATCTTTGGAGACTCCGCAATCCCTCTCATGACCACACTCCACCTACACTGGGACATTTACAGCTCCTCTCTTTCTGGAAAGAAAATCGAAATTGACAAAGGCAGCATTTGCTTAAAGAATGAGGTGAACAAAAGCAATTAGCTCCACCTCCCCTGGGCGAGTAGGCAGACCTCACATGCCCAGACACCCCATGCCACCCTTTCTTCTCTCTAAGGACCACAGAACAACTGACAGCTGGCGAAAGTGTGGGCAAGATGATCACCACATACATTATGAAACCAAGGCCTGAGATGTAGCTCAGTGGTTTTGGCACTTGTCTTGAAAACACAAAGTCCCAAGTTCAACCTCTGGTAGCAAAAAAAACCAAGTAACCGCAGACCTCAGAAACCACAATGACATGGTAGCACTTAACTAAACACAGGCCAGATTTTATTCTGGCAGCTTTGCATTCCTGTACTATTTCATCCTTGTAGTATTCTTGTGTAGCAAATGAGGGAGATGATGGGAGTGGGCTAGAGCATATTACATGTATATATTAAAAATGATATACATTAATCTGTATAACTAACATACCAATAAAAAATGGGGGGGGGGGTCCTGTGTGGCAGGCAAGATTGTCCTCCACTTTGCAAGTGAAGACAACATTGTAGTTCAGTAAGATAATTGCCTGAAGTGCCAAGCTATAAAGTAGTAGAACAAATAATTCACACATAAGGACTAGGATTTAGCTCAGTGGTTCTGGTGCCTACCTCACAAGTGCAAAGTCACAAGTTCGATCCCTAATATCAAAAAAAAAAAAAATAAAAAAGAAAGAAAGAAAAGAAAAGCAACAAAACAAAATAATTCACATATATCTACCAGGACAGAAATCAGAATAGTCAAAGGCCAGTATCCTACCTCAGACTACTCTAACAACATACCATAGTTTGAGTGGCTAAAGCAATAGACATTTGCTTCTCACAGATCTGGAAGCTAGATTCTATGGATGGAGAATGCCTATGGATACCGACCTTGGTGAGGATCTTTTCTTGGTTTGCAGTCTTTTTGCTCTCCCCTCACACATGATGGAAAAGAAAGCTCTAGTGGGCTGGGGATTTAACTCAGTGGTTCCAGTGCTTGCCTTGCAAGCACAAGGTCCCAAGTTCAATCCCCAATAACCACATACCACAGTGCCAGGCATGGTGGCTAACGTCTGTAATCCCAGCACTCAGAAGGCAGAAGCTGGAAAATTGATGAGTTCGAGGCTGAGTTCAGACCAGCCTGAACTACAAAGCAAGACTCTGTCTCAAAAAACTAAAAAAAAAAAAAAAGAAAGCTCTAGTGTTTCCTCTTGTAAGGCTACTAATCTCATCATGGTGTCCCCCTCATAACCTTACCTAAGCCATTACCTCTCAGAGGCATCACTCCCTCATAACTTCAAATGTGGAGGAACAACCACTGAAGCCTTTCTCCACTGGCCCGAGGTATTCAGGGATCACACCATGTGAAGGAAGGGGCTTCGCCTGCCCGGAATGCCCTCTGAACCCTCTCCTCTGGCCCTTCCCTTCTGTACCCACTCTGGCAGGGTATTTGCCACATGTGCTTGGGACACCTGCATTTGGCTCTCGTCTCCTTTCCTCCTCCTCCTGCCAACCCCTTCCTGCAAACATCAGACTGGGAATTCTTTTGACAAAGAGACTGTGTTTGATTTCTGCCTCCAAACATCAAGCACAAGGCATGGCCCAGAGTGGACAGTTAAAGGATGTGGGTTGAAAAGAGGAAGTGGGTAAAGGAGAAGGGCTAGGTGGATGGAGGAAGGGCTGAAGATCTTTCCAGAGAAGAGAGGATCACCTGGAGCGACAGGACAGTGGGAATCGTGGACACGGTAAACAAGACCACAAGCCCCAACAGTGACTTTTCTGAGAACCAAGGCCATTGGTCAGCTCAGGCTCGTAACAAAATACCTGGGACTTGGTGTCTCAACAACAGAAAGCATTTTCTAGCCTTCAGTGGGTAAAAGAGCCAAGATCGTGGTGCTGTGTTGGACTCTGGTGAGGACCGTCCTCCTGGCTTGCAGACTGCTGCCTTCCAGTTGGGTCTTCAGTCACTTCTTTTTGTATATTCCAGGAAAGAGAGGGGCCAAGCTCTGGCGTCTCTTCCTTGTTGTCTAAGGACACCAGTCGTATTGGACTGGGCCTCACCCTGATGACTTCCTTCAACCTTATTTTATACCCTTAGAGGCCCTATCTTCAAATGCAGTTGCACTGAGGGCCAGGCCTTTCTATATGAATCTGGGGGACAGAATTCAATTCTCTAACAGCAACAATGGAACAGGCACCTTGTCTTTTTTCAGCAGTCTTTTAGATGAACATCATATTGCTTGTTCATAGGCAAGACTGCCACTGCAGTAGTAAAATCTTGAGTCCTGAGCTGGCTAAGTTGGGACTTCACTAGCTTGTTAATCTCAAGGCAATTGCAAAAAAAGAAAAGTTAGGATCATACTGCTTTGGGGCTGTTGTGATACATATCTAAGAAATGACATTTAAGATGCTTGGCACAATGTCCTGTACCATAGTAAGTCTCAACATGTTCTGAGCACCCTCTGCATCTCGAGGTGAGGAGTCAGTGGGGACCAAGGCGAGATCAGGATCAGAACCAGGCTGAGCTCCTCACTCAGGAGCTCCATGCCTTGCCCGTCATGGGCCTCACTGTGCCTCAGACTGGTGAGTTTCATTCTTGTCCTCTTCTCTTTCTTAGTCCACCTCTCTCTCCCTCATCGTCATCTGGAAGTTCAGCGCATGCGTGTTGTATTCATCAAATAATGCTTTGTCTTGTTACAATTTAAAGTCTGTACAATTAATAAATTATTTATGCACAATGCCGTGTATTTGTCAGCAGGCCCCAAATCCCGTCTATGGTACTGGTTTCTTTGCTGCCAAATCATTCATGTCTGCTCCTCTACTGCCATCCTGTGGACATCTCCGATGATAACCACTATTTCCATAGGCTTCGGCAAGGCTGGAAATCTGTTATCTGGTGTTCAATGAACCTATTAATACACTTCTGATGAAACACTGTAGAAGAGATATAACCAGTGACCTTCGACTATTGTGATGAATTTACCCACCTGTTTGTGGTATCTTAGAATTCTCTTTGCTCAAACAGTACACATCCACTTATGCCAACTCAGACCCAGAGATCAGAGGTGAGGTAGGATTGCTGAGTTAAAGGCTGAGCTCAGGACTAGCCTCAACTACAAAACAAGAATCTGTCTCAAAAAAAAAAAAAATGAATGAAGGTGAAGACCAAATATCAGGCACAGAAGATAGGACTGCAGCCAATAAAGAAGGAAATAATTTATAGAAAACAGCAAGGGACCATGAAAAATCAATCCAGCAGGTGCTAGATGATGTAAAGAATAACACAAGACTGACTGCATTTAGTGAAAAAACAAGAGACAAAGGATATAAGAAAACTGTTCACAGATGGAAATGCAGAAAATTTTAGAAGAATTTGATATACAGATAAATGAGACATATAGGGCTCCAAGCAGCAATGATATAAAAAAAATCTATACTTTGGCATAGAATGATCAAGATTCCAGAAACCCAACAGAATAACAAAATATTGAAGGAATTCAGGAAAAAAAAAATTACATATAAAAGAAAGCTCATCAGAATCACAGCAGACATTTCAAGGGACTACTATTTAGAGTATATAAAGAACTTTTAAAAAATCAATCCCTCAAAATTTAAAGAGCCAATTAAAAAATGGACATTTGAAATGAACAGACATTTTTTAAATTAAGAAATAAAGGCAACTAAGGAAATATAAAGAAATACTCAATATTTCTGGTCATACAAGAAATGCAGATGAAAACAACATTGAGATTCCATCTCTTTCCACAAAGAATAGCGCTATCAAGAAATCAGCCAGGCCAGGGATTTTGCTGTGATTCCGGGCACCTGCCTTGCAAACCCAAGGTCCCTAGTTCGATCTCAGTAAACATATACAACAATGCCAGATGTAGTGACTCATGCCCACCAGCAATCAGAACTGCATACCACCATGCTGGGCATGGTGGCTCATGCCTGTAATCCCAGCACTTGGGAGGCAGAGGCAGGAGGACTGCTGTGAGTTTGAGGCTTGCCTGGACTACATACTGAGCTCAGGACCAGCCTGAACTACAAAGTGAGACCCTGTGTCCAAAAAAAAAAAAAACTGATGTTCCTTGAGGACATACTCAGAATTGAAATAAATAGGACATGGATGTGTAAATACTGTACATTTACTCTATGAAAAACTGAAGGTGTAAATGAATGCCAAACTGTACAGTAGGTAATGTGAAATAGGAAAAAAATGTGCAAAAGAAAAAGGGAAAGGGTAGGTAGGGGGAATTAAAGAAGGGAAAAAAATTTGATAATTCAAAAAAAGAAAGTTTATGTATATAGGTGGTAGGGGTTGTAGGGAGGGCAGAGTAAAGAGGGAAAAATGAAAATCAAGTTGTGTCATGCATAGGTACAAATTTCTCAATGTTGAATGTGATCATAATTTATGTATAAAATGTACCAATAAAGTCAATTAAAAAAAAGACAACATCCAGGCCACTTTTTCAAGATGTCATGTAAATACTGACTGGAAACAATAACAGAGATATCACGCTGAAGAATCTTAAGTAAACAGCTCAAAAGCCTGGCTTCCTGTTTATATAATTTTGAGTCATTTTATTGCTAGCCAAAACGTGATTCAGCACTCTGACTTAATCTAAGAATATTTTTACTTTCCACATAATAAAGGAGACTACAAAGAACAGCTAAAAAGCCAGACACATAAGAAGGAACAAAAAGAAACAGACTTCCAGACCAAATAGTGAGAAATCTGTGCCATGAGACCGTCGGTTCAATCTATTTCCAGGTCGCTGTCCTCACTATGACAGGTGGCAGAGTCACGCACAGACGTAAGCACCAAGATGTCCTTTTCTGGGAGTAATCCAAACTCCTGTAGAAAAGCTTCAAGGTCCACAGCAAAGAAATCTTCCCCGAGCTGGTCAGTAACACGAACAAAATTGCCAACCAGTTCACCTCCTTTGTAGATCAGAAGGGCAGGAAGGGCATTCCGGGTAAACTGACTGCTGGCTCCAATAACCGAGCTCTTCACTCTGCAGAATTTGACAGCTGGGTACTCTGCAGCAAGGCAGATCATGCAGCCGTGCATGGCTTCGGTCCCTGGAATGCCATCCTCATAAATATGGACCATGATGAGGATGCTCTTCTGTTCTTTATCAATCATATCTAGAAACCCTTCTCCACTAGGGATTTCAAAAACCTGCTTGAACTGGGGTCCCTTATGTAACTGCTGCCGCATCTCTTCCATCCTCTGCTTCCGGTACTGCTGCAGAAACTCCTCATCATCTCGGTCCTCGTTCATCACACCAAACTCCTTCAGAGTCATCTACAAGAGGATCGGCATGTCACGGTAAAGACACACAGGGAACACTGATGACAAAGGCAACGCATACCTTGTGCTTAAAACACAAGTTCGATCCCCAGTTCCAAGAAAAAAAAAAACACCAAGAGATGAGGTCAAGGATGGGAATGTGGTTTAGTGGCAAAGCATTACCGACCACACACAAGGGCCAAGATTCAATCCCTGATACTGCATCAAAAAAGAAAAAAGAAGAGTGAAAGAGATACTCTCACTGGATTGCCCAGGCTGCCTCAAACTCCTGAACTCAACTGATCCTCCTGCCTTGGTCCATCAGTAGATGGTGTTATGAGCATGTGCGACCATGGCTGGCTTGCACTGGATTCTTATGATAACATCATCAGTTTTATGACCCCTACCCCATAAATGAGGTTTGAGGATTTCATATTATTTGCACAAGTTCACACAGATAGTAAATGTAAGACCAGGACTCAAAACCCAGGCTTGTTTGGATGTATACATTTTAATGAATTATAATTAAATGAACACTGATGCAATCTCTATTCAAGTTAAGACAAAACATTGCCTGCACCTTAGAAGTTGTCTGTGCTCCTTCATATTTGTACTTTTCACACTTCAAAAACATCTTTGTCCCTAAATAGTCTTGTTTAGTTTTCACTATTTTGAATTTTGTATGAAAGACATCATAGTTAACATTCTTTTCAAACTTTCTTTATTCAACATTATTAATGATATTCATTCATGTTACTGCATAGCTAATAGTCTTCATTTCCACTGATGTACAGTTTCTGTTGCATGGATGAGAACCTACTTGTTTATATGCCAAACTGTGGATGGGAATTTGTGTTTTTTCTAGTTTTTTGACACTGTGAATACTACTACTTTAAGTTTTATACACATTTCCTAGTATAATGAAAAAGATGGTTGGATCCTAAGTTTTATACATGTTCACTGTTCTAAGTAATGCAAATTATATTCTAAAGTGGGGGAAAAAATGGAAAAACAGGTTTGAATAACAGTATCTACTGCCTTTCTTTCTTTCTTTCTTTTTTTTGAGACAGGGTCTCACTTTGTAGTTCAGGCTGGCCCTGAGCTCAGCCCCAAACTCACATCACAGCAATCCTCCTTCCTCTGCCTCCTGAGTGCTGGGATGACAGATGTGAGCCACCACACCCGGCACTGTGGTATGTGGTACTGAATGCTGCTGGACTAGAGTCTCCATGCCCAGTATTGTATGTAGTTACCAGGGGATCGAACCAGGCCCTTGCGCTTGCAAGACAGGCTCCGGAATCACTAAGCCAAATCCCCAGCCATCTATTGCCTTTCAAAACAGGAAGCATCGGATATCATTTCACTGAGCTTTCTTTTTGTCTTGACAGTGCATTTTTTTATTCACTGCTGCTGCAAGTGCTATTAGTTGTTGTTGAGAAGACAACAGGAGGCCATGCCTCATGCCAGGCCTAGAGTCCCAGCACTCTGGAAGCTGAAGCAGAACTCCAAATTCAAGCCCAGTCTCAGCAATTTAAGAGACTTAGTGAAATCCTGCCTCAAGATTAAAGAAAAAGAATATGAGAGCAATCTGGCTTCGAAATCTGTCACCAATTTATTGCCAAGAGTTAATTCAGCTGCTCTGGCTGGCTAGGTAGGTGACCCTCTTCCTCCTTCACTCTGTGTGCATCCCTCCAGAAGATGAGTACGTTCGGTCCAAGGGGATGGCTACCCTCACGAGACAAGACCCATTTCCTCAGTCAAGGTTACACCATTAGCTACACTCCCCACTAGAACCTCCCAACAAGCTCTCAAGATTAAAGTAAAAAGGAGATTGGGGGGTCAAGATATAGCTCAATGCAAAGCCCAGGGTTCAATCCCCAGTGCCAAAACAAGCAAACAAAAAAAAGACAAGAGGATATTAAGGAACTTCAAAAAGAACACTTATAATCCTTGCCCTGCATACAACACATTCATGGTCACATACATGCTAAACATTTATTTTTCTTTTTATTACCAGTCACATGCTTGAAGAGTTTTGCTTTCATAGCAGCAGCTGTGGGTGCTCCAGTTTAGCTATAACCAATTTTGCTTCTTAGCTAATGTTAATGATAATTTACAGGTATTTCTTCCGTTTTCAAGTAGCTTCAGAAAAGTACATATAAATATATTTTGCTTATTTACTTCCCATTACTCTACTCTGGTCTTCTGCCTCAACACAAGGAAGTAGCAGGCAAACTGCCCTACAGCCAGCTTAATTAACAAAGTGTTCCTTCTCCTGCTTGATGCAAAGGTATCCCTGCTGCGGTGGTACGCCCTCCCTCTGCCTACGGCTGTACACCTCAGAGGGCTGAGCAGCAGACCGCACTAGAACAGATGCCGTTCCCATCATCGCCAGCAGGATTCTGAGTTCAGTTTCACTTCGGACCCATTTTCTCCCCATTACATGGTTCTGTTTCTCAGTCTAGCCCATGGCCCTCTCTGACCTGCTATCGTCTTTGCGTCTTTGTGTTAGCTTCAGATGCTGAAATCATCCCCCTAGTCAGGAAGAATGACTTCTAGTTTAGTAGGCTTTTATCTGCTGCCTGATCTAGGCTGCTATTCTAGCTTTAGGCCACACCTAATGCACTCCTAGACATTCTTCCACAGCCCCAAGGCTAAAGAGTACTTTCAAAATACTGAGAGTAAAGTCAGGGATGTGGATCCAAATAACTTCCAGTGTTTGCTTCTAGTATAATCCCTCTTTAAATCCTCATTAATAGGCTTCAGATGGGTGATTACAGAAAGAACCAAAAAAATGTGAGTTAGAAGCTTAGCTCCTGCTAGCACTATGGCTTGAATTATTCTGAACAAGCCACTTTCTAAGCAATGCCTTCACCATCAGAAAAATATGGATAGAATCTTCTGATCCGTAGTCAGACGCGTTATCCATTGTGCCACTGGTCCAGTGCTAAATCCCTATTATGGAGTGCAATCATGATGTGTATATTTAATGTACCAATAAAGATTAAAAAAAAATAAATAAAAAATAAAAATTAAAAAAAAAAAAAAGAAAAATATGGATAACACTATCACCCTCAGAGGGTTATTTCTTGCCTAAAACACGACATGGATAAGACAGGGAGCTAACATTCACTGAGCATTTCCTCAGGGCCAGTCAATGTATACACATTTTGTCCAAATAGTCCCAGGGGTGTGACATACTGACCTCATTTAACCCATGAAAAACTAGACTGAGGACAAGATTTTCTCAGGGTCACTACTTACAGAGCTGAGAATCAAACATGATTGTGTCTGACCTCAGGTCTCTGCTTTCTTATACACTGCAGTTTTTTAGAAACCAAATCCAATAACCAGTATCTCTCAAATCACTAAGTCCAGCTCCAGCAGCCAGGCTGGCTTCTGGGAAAGGCCTGATGGTTACCTTCCCACTAATCTTCTCCTGGAGATCCTTCTGTTTCTGTTGTTCCTCCTCTTCATCCAGGTGGGACCTGCAGGTCATAGATAGCTTCTTGATCAGCCTTTCCATCTCCCGGCACTGCTCCTCCCTCTGTTCTGTCTCCAGCTGCTTGAAGCGACGCCAATCATTGATCACACCTTTTGGGCCTGCGTGGGATGAACATGTATGTGACCAAGAATCGGCAAGGAATCTGGAACCACTTCACACAGAAGCAGGAGCTCTCATCTGTCTGAAGCTTACTCTACCTATGCCACATAACACAAAAGCTTCCAGTCCTCTGCTACCAGGCAGAGCAGTCTATACATAAGGTGCACTATAGCAGTTTGCAAAAATTAAAAGGCTCAGGGCCGGGATTTAGCTCAGTGGTTCCGGCGCCTGTCTTGTAAGCTCAAGGGCCAGGGTTTGATCCCCGGTAACCACATAACAATACTGGGCGTGGAGACTCACCCCAGCAGCAACCAGTACCACATACCACAGTGCTGGGCGTGGTGGCTCATGCCTGTAATCCCAGCACTTGGGAGGCAGAGGCAGAAAGATGGCTGTGATGTGAGTTTGAGGCTGAGCTCAGGGCCAGCCTGAACTACAAAAGCGAGACCCTGTCTCAAAAAAAAAAACAAAACAAACAAAAAATAACATTAAAAGGCTCACTTAGCATCCAACACGAAGAAGTGAGTTAATTATGATTCATTCACTCAAAGGAAAGCAACACTTATAAAGAATGAGGTAATTCTGTGTCTCCTGCCATGAAAGATAATCCAATTATATCAGGTTTTATTTATATATTTGTTTATTTATTTATTTTTGGAGACAAGAATCTTGCTTTGTAATTCAGGCTGGCTCTTAACTCACTATGAAGCCCAGGCCAGCTTCGAACTCCTAGCAATCCTCCTGCCTCAGCCTCCTGAGTGCTGGGATTACAGACGTGAGCCACCACACCCAGCACTGCGGTATGTGGTCACCAGTGATCGAACTCAAGACTTTGCACTTGCCAGGCAGCCGTTGGAACCACTGAGCTAAATCCCTGGCTATTAGGTTTTATGGTTTAAAAAATGACAAACTGAGCACAATAATACACATTTACATTATACTACTTGGGAAGCAAGAGGACTATTTGAGCCCTATAGTTCAAGTCCAGCCTGGACAATATAAGAACTCCTATCTCATTTTAAAAAAAAGACTATTTGATATACATTAGGCTGGCAAAAATCATAATGTTTAATAACAGTAGGAGGGAAAGAAAGTGTATGTTGAAATACTACATAGCTTACTAAACTATTCATCAGTACCGCCTCCATTTAGAGTATATACAATATTAAAATGTACAAGTGGAGTTGGAGATGTGGTACAGTGCTTACCCAGCATGTACAACACTCAGGATTCAATCTCTAGTACCACAAAGAGAAAGTAAAAGTGTAAATATACCATTTCTAGAAATTCATACGACCAATATATTCATGCTGTTAGTGAAATATCAAATAACTATTCATTTGAGATGCAGTATTCAAACTCAGGCCAATCTGTTCATTGCCATGCTGTCATGCATATATATTTACACTGGTCAGTACAAAGACTGGAGTCTGGCACAACAAAATGGCGACTCTGGGTTAGCACTGGAAGTGGGAGTAAAGTTACAGGAAAGAGATAAGGTGACTTCTAATTGAAACACACTTAATGAACATTTTTAAGGCCTGTTCCCAAAGCTCCAATCTTTCCAGTACCTGTATTAACTGAGATGCCTTCACCCGCCAGCTCAGCCTCTGCAGGCATGGAACTGCTGGCTGGGGCACCCTTGTCCTTGTCTTCGTGGTCACTGTCCTCATCATCACTGCTACTGTAGTAGTACTGCAGTTTCTCCCCTAGCAATTTGTCATCCAGGGTTGTCATGATACCTGGGAGAGGACAACACATCAAGCTTTATGCAAGTTTAAGCAAGTAAGATAAGAATCTAAAACATAGAGGGAAAAACACATAAGCCTACAACTTGCAGGAACTTAGAAGTGATTGTTATCATACGGAGAATTTCAACAAGTCCCTACCATGCCCCTGTGTGAAAGTGTTTATCATGATCTTTCCACAGAAGGTAAAACTGGAGGGTCCGATAAGGGAAGTTTCTTCCTCAGCAAACGGTGGAGCTGGCAACAAACCCCAGATTTACTAACTCCAGGAGTCCGAGGGATGAGTTACTAACTTCTGAATAATGTACACTTGTTCTAGCACAATGGCTAGGAGGAATCTATCTCACTGATAATTTTAACTATGTTTATGGTTAGTTTTCCTTCTACGACTGCTAAAGTGATCGAAAAACTGAGTAAGAATACTCCAGAAAAAGGTGGAAAAGGACATCAAGGGTTTGATACTGGGCTTCAGGGTACAGCTCGGTAGTAGAACACCCAATGCCACAAAAAAAAAAAGAAAAAATATATATATATGTTAATCACTCCCATCAGTTTCACTGAGGACTTAGATGGTCTTTGAAGCCCTACCAGTTTCAACTGGTTAAAACATGGACCCATGTCACGGTTTTAATAACAAGCAAATGTTTAATAAAAGGCCCTAGTCAGCATCGGTTTCTGCATCAGAAACAAGGATATTTTAGGGGAAAAAGTACAGTTTAGTACAAGATTGAGGATTCATTAGAGATCGCAAAAAAAAATTTTTTTAAAGAAAAACTCTAATACCCCGTCCTCTAGGCATTCCAATATAATTCATGAAAGACTCATCAGAGGGCCTGTTACAGGACCCATCAGGAAGAAGCTCTTACGAGCAGGGACTTCTAGTTAATCTCCAGCACGACTCTGCACAATCTGCTAAATCCGGACAGAGACAGCCTGGAGGGCTTGATGAATCCGGTGATCCCCAACAGTGAGAAGGGCAGCATGGTGTAAAGGAGGACAAACTAATGAAAAGTGCGAGTCAGGGCAAGGTAACTCTAAATTTAAGGAACACAGAGGTGTCACGGGTGGGATGAAAGGACAAATATGTAAGCAGAGACCTGTGCAAGGAGCTCTCGCTAAGAAGGGAGCAGGGGGAGGGGCGCGAGAGAGCCACCAAGCAGGAAGTGCGCGGAGGGCGGGGCTGACAGAATGCAGCGAGGGTAGACGGGGCTGGGCGGGACCGGACGGGACCCGGCGAGGGGCGCTCGAGGAGGCAGCACCCCAGGAAAGCGGCTGAGGGGTGCTGAGGTCCATAGGGAGATCCTAGAAGAGCGGCGGGAGAGTGTGTGTGTTGGGGGCAGACCCGGGGAGTAAGGGTCGCAGGAAGAGACTACCTAGAGAAGGCCTGGGGACAAGGCAGTTTTCCCCCTGGCTCTCAAACCACCCTTCACGCGTAAGCCGTGCCCCCTGCTTCCTCCTGGCTAATCCCAAGGCAGTTACCCGGGCTGACTTGGTCCGGATCCTTTTGGGCTGGCACCTCCGACCACCAGAAGGAAGGGCCCGCTTACTTACTGGAAAAGCAGGGTGGGCCGGCGCCCTGAGTGCTAAAGGGAAAGGCTACCGGAGACCCAACCGCGCGGGCCAATTAGGTGGCTTCTTGCGTCATGGCGGATGCGCGCTGCCTAATTAAGAGAAGCTTCTCGCTGCGGAGGAGGGTACGGACCTTACACTGGGACAAAATACTTCAAAAGCGTTTACATTGTGTTGCTTCTGAATAATGTTGAATTACACAGCCCCGGCTTCAAACAACTAATTTCATTTATAACCTTTCAAAATTTCTAAAAACCACTCAAATATGTATTGTGTTTTCTTTATTGTCCTGGGGATTAAACCCAAGGCCTTCACTCTACATCCCAGCATTTAAAAAGAAAATTGATTATATTGGTACATTTTAGGTGTACATTATGATCACATTCAGCAGTGAGGATTTGTAACCTGTACATAATGTATCTTGATTTTTATTTTTTCCCATTCCCCTGCCCTCCCTACAACCCCCCATATACATACGCTTTCTTTCCATTTCGTTTTTACCATCAATTTTTTTCCCTTCTTTGCTTTCCCTTGTCCCCCTTTTCCCCTTCCCTTTGAACACTTTCTTCCTATTTCACGGTACCTATCTCCATGATGTATCTTGATTCCTTTTCCCCCCCGACTCCCCTCCTCTCCCTGCAACCCCTCCTCCCCTTTCTTATTTACAAAAGCCCGGTTTCCATTTTCTCCGTCTTTTTTTTTTTTTTTTTTCTCATTTTACACTCATGAGGGATATTAACCTAATTTTTTAAATGTTTTTGTTTTGGTAATGTCACTGACTTTGGGATCAGGGTATTGTTGGTCTAATAAAACTCGTTGGAAGTTTCCCTCCTCTTCTGCTCTCTAAAAGAGCTTTCATAAAATTGGCCTAAATGTTTAATAGAATTAAATATTTAACGTGTGGATGACCTGGAAGATTAAATGTTTAACAGAACTCACCTGTGAAACCATCTGGGCCTGCTGTTTTCTTTGTGAGGCTTTCCATAATGAATTCAATTCCTTGAGAAGATACAGGGGCATGAGAGGCAGCTTTTAAAATGGTTCTAGTGGCAATGATTAAGGCTGTAGAGGATCAAGAGCCTCTCAGCTCCCAACTCATTCTTTAATCTAAGCGCGGCCAATGATGAACAGAATTCACTAGAACATCTCTCCTTTGTTATGAGCACGATGATATCTTTTCTTAGTATAGGGTTTTGGGGCAAGGGCTCCAGGCTGTTCTCCCCTGCTGCAGTGATGGGGCTGTAAGAACATCCTGTGGAGTACTTGTCCACTGTGCATCCAGCACACATAGTCCTTTAGGACACTCTACCCTCCGTCTGCCCTAGCAATAATTTTCTGATAGCTTCCTTAACACAGAAATTGGTGCCCTTAAGGCTTTCTTCCTCTCACCAGACTCCAAACTCTTCCTATCTGCACTGGTGCTTACTCCATCTGCAAGGTATACATCTTGCTTGCAGCCTGAAGAATGTTTTGTTTACCAGTCATGAGTTTGCACCTTGAGCAACTAACAAACTTCTGTCCAATAGCATGAACCACACTTTCTCCAATGAAGTGAGAACCCTTGCTTTGGAGGTTTTCCAAGTTTGTCCTTCGTTATGTATCCTCCCTAAGCCATAGAGGCATATACAGTTTCCTTTTACCTTATAGTCACTCACAATAATGTTTAAATTCTAAGTTAGGCATGGAAGCCTATGCCTGTAATCCCAGCATTTGGGAGGCTGGGGTTGGAGGATTGCTGTGAGATTGAGGCAAGCCTGGGCAACATCATGAGTTCAAGGCCAGCCTGAATTAAGAGTAAGACCCTATCTCCAAAAAAACCTTAAAAAAAAAAGCAAAACAACAAAATAAAGTTTAAATTCTGTATATTAAACACTTCCTCAATATAACCCACTACATAGGGTTATTTCCTAACTGGGAACAAATGGACATAGTTCACAAAGACCCCTACCTAGTGGGACTTCTATCTCTGTGCAATCTCTTAAGTGTGGACTTGACTTAGTGACTTGCTTTTAAGGATTAGAGTATTATAAGTGAAGACATGTTGTTTCCAAAATTAGGAGTTACAAGGCTGACTTTTTCCCAGCTCTTTCCCTTCCAGTCTTATATTGTGAGATGCCCTACAAAGAGGCTCCTGTGACAAAACCAAAGTCCTCCTTTCAACTCTCCTAGAAGCACAGTCCTGCTAATAACCATGGGAATAAGCTTGGAAGCAGATTCTCCCCCAGTAGAGCCTAAAACACAGGACTCTCACTTTTTTTTTTTTTTTTTTTTTTTTTTGATTTTTTGAGACAGGGTCTCGCTTTGTGGTTCAGGCTGGCCCTGAGCTCAGCCTCAAACTCACATCACAATCCTCCTGCCTCTGCCTCCCGAGTGCTGGGATTACAGGCGTGAGCCACCACGCCCGGCACTGTGGCATGTGGTACTGGTTGCTGCTGGGTATGGGTCTCCACACCCAGTATTGTTATGTGGTTACC
>PVIR01024788.1:0-25527 GCA_004026965.1 Petromus typicus | reverse complement strand
ACACATCATGATTGCACTCCATAATGGGGATTTGTACCAGTATAAGACACAACTTAATTCTCATTTTTTCCCATAGCCCTACCCACCCTACCACCCCCCCATATACATAAAATTTGTTTCCTTACTTTTTTGTTACAATCTCAACATTGTCCCCTTTCACCTTATTTTACATTGAGCATTTTCTATTTCACAGTATGTAACATACAATGCTAGGACTCATTTACATCTTCATTTTCTCATACCAGAGAAAAGATGCGATATGTACCTATCTGTGCCCTATTTATTTCACTTATCTTAATGTAAATCTTAATAAAAACAATAAATACTACACATACCACAGCCTCAACACTGGGCTTCCTTGAAATTTTCTCTGCTAGATTAAGTAGTTATCTTCCCTTAACCTCATCTTCCTGAAAAGTCTCAAGACAGGAGCCCAATGTAGGCAATTTTTCTGTAGGAGTATAACACATACAGCTTGGAGGCCAAGTGCCCAACAAGTCCTTGTTCCCAAGTGAATCTTCTTGAGCCTAGTCTTCCATTATAGAGTGACCAGGAGCTAGCTTATTTTTATCTCCCACTCTTCATGTTATTTTTTATTTACTTTTTGCTGTTTTGTATAACACTGTGACCCTTGTCCCATCAGGTTGCGTCTTTGAACACTTGCCCAATTTAAGTTACATATCCTAGAATTGAAATATTTGGATGGTATAATATCATATGTTGAATGATGTTGATATAAGCTCTTATATCTATTAGGTTATCCTTCAGATTTCTGTGCCCAGGAATAAATGGGAATGGTGTTTGTCATTTTATGTAACCATTAACAATGAAATTTTTGTCAGTATTATCCCTCCAACAACAAAAAATACAATATATTATGGCTGTAGTTTGCACTCTCATTATAGGGTGGCCAAATATTTTTCATATGTTTTCTTTCAGTGAAGTATGTTGCCTTTTTGTACTTTCTATGTTTTCTATTGGAGTTTTTAACAAAATGATTTACCATAGCTCTTTGAGGGAATATAAAATCATTCTATGAGAAAAGTAAGGCCTTTGCTTTTTTGTTGTTTATTTTACATTTTGTTAGTATTAAAATAACCTGAATTTCCCTATTATTAAACTTTCCAATAAGTTCTTGAAGGATATTTATAGTATGAATTTTAGAACGTTCCCTCACTTGAGAATTTTCTTGCTGTGCCAGACAGATCTAGTTCCTTTCTCTTGTACAGCTGAAATCTGGTACTAATGTTATTGGGATGGTGTTTATGAAAATGGGGATATAGCGTCTGACACACAACTTGTGTCAACACCTCTTTCCTACCGTCCCTCTCTGTCTTTTACATAGTCTTAGACAAACATACAAAGGATCCTGACTACATCCAAGAGTTGGGCCAGACGATTAGAAACAAAGATGATGATGAATAATTGGAATTTCACCATCTCTTTAATGATACAAATTTATGAGTCTTCTCTGAAGGCCAGATGGGAAGTAACTCTCATGAATAATGGCTTAGCACTTTGATGTGCTGTTTTTCCCAGGACATGATTTTCTAGCAGCTGACGTCATCACCAGGTAAGTGGGAGTGACTCTTAGTTGGTTTGTCACTTCAAAGCAGATGGCAACCTTTAAAAAATCCTTCTTGTTTTTCTCTCCCTTCTTTTCCCTCTAACGGATTAAAATGCAAAAGGTACATGTACCAATACCCCTGATGCGTGTATTCACTATGTATTGCAGACATGCACTAATAAAAAAAAATCTTATAAAGTGATAATTTTCTAAAAGGAAAAGGAAATACTTGTTGAGTTCTTGATTTTTCACTCATCAGCTTGCATTACAAAGTTCCGTTTCTTGGGAAGATTTCCGTTACTTGATTCTGGGTGGAAAATCACAATAAATCTTACTTTTATGCACATTTTAATTATGGGGCTTAACAGGACTAATTGTATTTGGCTACATAACCCAAAACTTTTCTGTAACTAAAAAAACCTAAGGTGACATAATAATAATTTGTAAATTAATTTTTTTCCTCTGATTTACAAAGGCTAATAGAGCTACAGTGGTAGATCATTCTGGAAGAGGATGCTTCCTGCCTTCTTGTTGACTGATTTGACTTTTTTTTTTTTTTCGAGACAGGGTCTCGCTTTTGTCGTTCAGGCTGGTCCTGAGCTCAGCCTCGTACTCATAGCAATCCTCCTGCTTCTGCCTCCCGAGTGGTGGGAGTACAGGTGTGAGCCACCACGCCCCGCGTTGTGGTATGTGGTACTGATTGCTGCTGGGCGTGAGTCTCCACACCCCGCATTGTTGTATTCGGTTACCAGATCAAACTCAGACCTTACTTGCAAAGCAGGCACCAGAAACACTGAGTAAATCCCTGGCCCCTGATTTGACTTTTGTAATGTTTGTTTTCTTTATTTTATCAAAAAATAATCATTTCTGTGAGGTAAAAACTTACAAGGAGAGTATGTAACTTTTGTTAAATATGCACCCTAAAAAATTAAAAGTAGTAAAAGTTGCCATTGGGTGTAAGATATTCCCAAGGTTTAGAACCAAGCGAAGTTTGTCAGTTTTCAGTTATCTTTAGCAAAATTTATTAACATAATCTTTGTTTTGTGCAAGAAACCAAAGGTTTTAAAAGTCCTAAAAAGGTTCAGCACATCTTGCCTCGTGTTTTCGTTTCTAACTTTCTCCTCTATTTTACCTTATTTTTTATACATTTGAAATAGGAAGAAAAGTTCAAATGGGAAGGAATGTTAGGGAGGGGGAAGGGGAAAGAAAGACGGGTTAAAAACGAGAAAAGAAAGATAAAATAGAAAGCTTTAGTAGATAAGTAAAGGAAAGGTTTAAAGAAGAGAATGGGAAAAAATAAGAATTAAGATATACCATATACAAACGGTATAATTCTATATGATGGGTAATTATAATGTATAAATTGTATTAATAAGTTTAATTTAAAAATAAACCACTTAAATAAAATTAATCTTTTCCCATGATTTACTTCACTGTCTTTAGAGTTTCCACATTTCTTTCACTTTTTACTACCAACTTCCTGATAGTAGAAAAGAAGCTATTCATTACAAATTCCTTTTACTGTATTATAGAACTTATGGAAATAATTGATTGCTTATGCTGCATTTCTTTATAGTAAGGCTATATTGAAAATATTGCCATTCTAAAATGAATGCGTATGTTTTCTACCATGTAAATTAAGAACAGTGAAAATTACTGTCCTTTAAATCAAATAAAGAGTATATGACAAATCTTTCTTCCTGTATTTTGTTTCCCAAAAATATTGCTCCAATGTGGTAGAACAATCCCTTCTTTGCATTTTTTATTTTATTTTTTCTCATGGATCTGGAATTAACTAGTTTTTAGGAGCAAGAGAGAGTCTTAAAAGGGAGATTTCAGTTTTGGTTGAGAAGCAGCTGTAGAACGTGATGGCTCAGTGCAGTGGTGGGAGCCAGTGGCACGTGTGTGTCCATTACTGAAAGCTCGGGCATGTCTGCCATCGCTGGCCGAGTGATTTGGGGTTCACTGAAAAGTGAGAGGGGGAAGGTGTGTGTGTGTACGGGCACATGACGAGACACAACTTGCTCTAGTTTCTTTACTGACTACTTAGGTGTTCTCCACAGATGTATTTACTGGAGAGAGGCACAAGCTGGAAGGAGAGAGGAGAGGTTTGTGTTGGCCAATGTTTGACCAAATGTCTCACCTCAATTGAAGAAAGTTAAATACCCTGCTTATCTTCAGGAAAGGGTTTAGCTGTAAAAATTTATTGGATGAGTAGGAAGTTAATCATCTAAGAAGTCAAGACAGTTCAGGTTTCGTAAAAGAATGAAAAGGATCAGAAGAAATAGTAAGAAAATATATATCAAGCTGTGTTAATAATAGCCATGGAGTCTTGATTTTGGCGATTTCTTGATTTGCAGACAATAAATTCTATATAAAGAATGATGCAAAGTTCTTAGCTAATTTTACGAAAAGGTGATATTTTAAAACTACAGAGGAAAAACAAATCTATGTATGAGTAGGGGTTGAGACAAGAGAAATGCTCAAATTGCTTAGAAATATTCCTCCAGGAAAATCAGAACTGAATTTTTATTTTCACACAGAAGTTAAAGTAGAAACCAAGTTTATGATAACAGTCAGTAAAAGGAACAATTTTATCTGACCTTGAGATCTCGTGTGACTAAATTTTTAGTGTGCGAGATGAATAAGAGGACTGACATTTTAAGATGGACACTGTAGTCCATAATTTTGTTTCTCCTGTGAGCAATGTGACCTCAACAAAATCCTACCCAAACTGTCCCCCTTCCATCTCCTCTTTGATTCTGCTGAGATTTCAATGTGTAGACTCTAGGAAAACAGATAAAGTGCTATTTCATGGCAATTTTGAAGATAGTTTAAAAGCACTTTTTTATTAGTGCTGTCACACTGATTTTACAGTGTGGTTGGTACATGATAATACATGTATTTGGAAGCTAGATCTGTATTATAATGACGGTAGTTTGAGGGTGTATATTGATATGTCTGTCTGTTGATAGGTATTTTTAGCCAGAGATTTTTTTTTTTTAGGTTTTTTGAGACAAGGTCTTGCTTTGTGGTTCAGGCTGGCCCTGAGCTCAGCCTCCAACTCACATCACAGCAATCCTCCTGCCTCTGCCTTCAGAGTGGTGGGATTACAGGCGTGAGCCACCACGCCCGGCACTGTGGTTGTGATACTGGTTGCTGCTGGGCGTGAGTCTCCACACCCAGTATAGTATGTGGTCACTGGGGATCGAACCCGGGTCCTTGCACTTGCAAGACAGGCGCCAGAACCACTGAGCTAAATCCCCGGCCCTAGCCAGGGAAAATATATACGTCTAGTCATACTGAGAGTTATAGCTAGTCCTGAAACATTGGCTAATTTATAAGACTCCTAGCACTTTTGGCAAACAATAACTATGATTCTTAAATGTTTGAAAAGTCTCTTTTCGTTTTTAAAATCGTAAATGAAAATGAGGGTTTTGTTTGTTTTTTAGTTGACCATTCTTTCAGCAGGTAAATAAAAATTTCTTTACTGAGTGAGTCTACATCGATAAATATCTAGGCAGGGATAATACGTGGTAGGTAAAAGTTGGAAATCGGAGAATTTTGCTATTGCCACTTACCTCTTCAGTCTCAAGTGCATATTGAGCCCAAGAGTATTAAAGATACGCAGGGCTGAGCAACAGTACAAATGGCAGCCCTGGCTAGTGTCCACTTCTCACTGTCCCCTCAAGACACAGAGCCCAGGACTTAGTATGACGGTGCCTCACACACCCATCTTGGTCTGCACACCCTGCACAAACCTCTGTCCCTCTGCCTCCCTACAGGAATAAGAGTGTGTTTACTAATATACTCAATATAAGAATGGCATATTTGCCTCTGAGAGAATGGATTGGGGAAGGACCATATCACCTGCAGGCTTGGGCTTGGGGCCTTTGCAGGTGTGGGATTCAGGGTCCTGATGCCTAGAGCAAGTCCTCGAGGCTGAGGACACAGTTACAAATAGTCATGAGGCTAAGGACACAGTTGCAAATAGTCACGGCCCTGGGCACTTTGTCAGCATTGCTCCCCATCACGGGGAGAAGATGCAAAAGGATCCTTGAAAATTGAATTTTCTTTCCCCGACTCGCAGGGCAGTGCCATGGCCACCCCTGGCATAGGAGAACAATTGCAGGATGTTGCCGTCTCCCTGACCCCTTTCATTTTTAGCAGGAGAACATTTGCATGTTTGTTCTGTGCAGATTGTTAGGCTAGGTGTTGTGGGAGGATACAAAATACAAAACTATTTTTAATCTAGCTGTGGGGGAGACAAAGCTGAACTGCAGACGATTTTCAAAACAACTGATGGGGAACATATGCCCCAATGAAGGCTTGGAAGCTACAAATGAAAGATTTGAATAGTTGAGTGACCAAGTTCAAGAACAATAGGATCCCTGAGTCCGGATTTCTAGGGGTGTTGGTGAAGAAATGAAAATGAGCTGGATGGTGATGCAGAAGCTGAAATACCTGATTGGTCACCCATTTATACTCCTAATAAGATAATTTTAATTAAGGAAATTACTTGTGGGGAAAAGATAAAGAAAAAATGTTAGCATGCTGGAGGCGTCAGAGAGTACTTTAAGAGGGAAGGATGTGGATCCGTTTTTCTTCATGTTGGAAGTTTACTTTTCTATATTTAGAAAATGTGCAGAAATCTCCATTACTGTTTGTGCTTCTATAAAAATGTTGCTGTATTGTCATGTAATGAAGCAGGCCTTGTACTTGATTTAATCCCTGATCCCTAAATTCATGATGGATTTGGAACCTGTAAATGTGACCTTCCTTGAAAATAATGTCTTTGTCGATGTGATCACATCAAAATGTGCTCATAGTAGGTTTGAGTAGATTAGAATCCCAGTGAGACTTTTGTCCTTAAAAGTAGAGTGGAGTTTGGACACAGAGAAACGGAGGGATGATGACCGTGTGGTGGCAGAGGGCCAGGTGAGGGCGACGCTGCCCCAAGCCCAGAAACGTCAAGGATTGTCAGCAACCTCTAGAGGGTGGGGCGGAAGCTTGAGCCACAGTTCACATGGGAGAATGCTTGTCTGCTGTTTTTGAAGGCTCTATGTTCAGCAGCCTAAGAACCTTACATTGGCACCGTTTTCTAACTTCTCTGTTGTTTAAAGAACTCTCACAGTGACAGTTGAGAGTGTAGCCCAGGAGCAGAGCCCTTGCCTAGCGTGTATGAGGATTGAGTTGGGGAGGAAGAAAAGAAGGAAAAGAGGGAGGGGACGGCAGAGGGGAAATGCAACCAAGATCTTAAACTCAAGGATTCTAATTTTTTCTCCCAAGCACAGCAGATTTCCAAACTGTCACCTTTGCTTCTTCCTGTCCATTTCCAGTCAGTAACCTTAAAGCCTACCATAATATCAATGTGTAAAGACGACTTCCTATAATTAAAAGTGATTGTATTTCTCATATGAAATGCTAAAGAGGATGGTATTATTCTACACAAATAATGAAGGAACTGAGGTTTAGAGAGTTGAAGTAACTCATCTAAGGTCATACAGTTACCTAGAACATTAAAAATCTCAGGTTGCACCAAGGAAAAATAATCAACCATGTGTGGATTGCCTTGCTGTGATTGTTGTGCCGTACTACTTCGCTTCTCGGTCATTCCAGAAGCCACAAAGACATGGCTGTGTCATTGGAGTAAAATGAGAGTAGTAATTCTCAGATGGTTTCTTCTTTGCTTCGTTACTGTTTGGAGGAACAACTCTTGTTATTAGTACAGCAAAAGCATCATCCTGATAGAGCAGCAACAACAACAAAAAATCTTTTTTACCCCTTAAAAACAGATTCATACAACAAATTCTTACAACAGAATTTTTGTTAAGTTTAATTATAGCTTTTCAAATTGCATCAGTTTGACTTTTAGTAGAAGAATTATCTTTTTGCACATAGTAGGCCAGGGGAGATGTTATTGGATACAGGTTATAGCTCTCTTGCAACCAGATTTCCTTCAGTTGAAATGAAATCTTTTACCTGTCACTACTAAGCACTTGTCACTACTAAGCATTTGATTTAGTCTATGTATTTTATTGCTGTTGCAAAGTCTTATACAAAAGGAATTCCATATGTTGTATAGCTCTTTGTAGAAGGGTCAGTTATAACATTGGAGCCACAAATCCATGGGTCATGTAGGACTACATGCAAGAGATGAATCAGTGCCAACTACTTCCTGATATAAAGTAGTTAATGCTGACCTAAATGTCTGTATTGAATTTTTAAAAGTGTACTACATTTATAACAAATTATACAAATTTGATTGTATTGTTAAATAGTTCAAATTAATTTAAAATAAAACTAGCCTTGTAGTGTTATTGTATTTAAACCCTTAAATTCATTTATGGCAAATATGAGAAGGACAGTTTTTGATATTTTGAATTAGAAAAACAATTGTTCAAGAATTCTTTGGGATTGAAAATTGTTAGCTGGGCGTGGTGGCACAGACCTATAATCTCAATACTCTGAGAAGCTGAGGGAGGAGTATTGTGTGTTTTACCCAATCTGGGTAGTTTAGCAGCATAGTGAGACTGTCTCAGAATAAAACTAAAATAAGGGCCTAAGGATGCAGCTCAGTGTGAAGGCCTTGTGTTTGATCCCCAGTTAAGCCCTACGCCCCCCAAAAGAGTGTTACTGTGGAATAACCTTTGGCTTTGTTTTAAGTACTATTCTCTAATGACTCTTGGACTTGGAAGTAATGGCAATGGAAAGTTTGTACATGTTTGGAACAGATGCAGTTTAAAAAGGTGTTTCCATCGTGGTTGTTTGAATCCTTGTACTGACAATGGGAACTTGAGAGTACTTGAGAGAGACTTGGGATTTAGGGTAAAACAATAAATTTTATTTTGTTAGAGCCAAGGTGAGTCACAAGGGAAACGGGTCCCCCTCAGGATGATTGATCAAACCCTTCAGTTTTATACATAACAGAAATATGAGAAAATTGGTTTGAAATCACACATTTCACGTGCACATCTGCAAGTGGGCTAACTGGACTTTAGCAAGGGTTAGTTGATTACTATGGTTGCAAGTAGTTTACTTTTGAAGTTTGGGAAAAGTAATGATTTTAGCAGAAAGATTTACAGGGGAGAGAAGTGAGCAGTAAGGTCACCATTTGGTAACAGGCAGGTATTACAAAAGTATTAAAATGAGAACAAGCAGGGAGCATGATATAAAGGAAAGTGTTTTTTTTTTTTTTAAATTGAGTTCATTGGTACATCACAAAAAATTATATATATATATATATCACAATCACTATCAACATTGGGAATTTTTACTAGTATATGACATGAGTTCTCATTTTTACCCATTCCCCTAACCACCCTACAAACTTTCCCACCCCTATATACATATGCTTTATTTTTTTAAGATGATATTTTTTTCTTTCCCCTACTTTTTTCTCTTTGAATATTTTCTATTTCACAATATCCATCATACATTCTGGAACTCATTTACTTTTTCAGATTCTCATACCAGAGAAAAGATACAGTATTTAGATACCTGTGACCTATTATTTCACTGATGAGTGTGTCCATTTGAGTATAAATACCATAAGGAAAGCATACCATACCATAAGGTATTTGCATTTTGAGTATAAATGGCTCAGCCTAAGCATTCTTTTTTTTTTTTTTTTTTTGAGATAGGGTCTCACTTTTTGTAGTTCAGGCTGGCCCTGAGCTTAGCCTTGAATTCACAGCAATCCTTCTGTCTCTGCCTCCCTAGTGACCAGCACTGTGGTATGTGGTTCTGATTGTTGGTGGGCATGAATCTCCGCACCCAGTATTGTTGTATGTGGTTATCAGGGGTTGAACCTGGGCCCCTGTGCTTGCAAGACAGGCACTGGAATCACTGAGCTAAATCCCTGGCCCGGCTCTTTTATTCCTTACTTTTGCCCTTTTCCATTCAGTTTCTTGTCTGGTCCAATGAATTCATTCTGTTGGGTCTCATGGGTTTGTATCTTTCATTGTTTTTTTCCAAGATATTCTTTAGGATGTTTTTGAGTGCAGGTTTCAGGTGTTATTTGTCATGGAAGTATCTTAATTTTGTGTCAGTTTTGAAAGATAGTGTTGCAGGATACATCAGTCTAAGTTGGAGGTTGTTTTCTTCCAAGGCTTGAAATACCTGGGCTCTCCTTGCGGTGTTTGCTTTGAAAAGTCTGCTGTGATCCTGATAGACTTCCTTTGTATGTGTTTCTTTTTTCTTCCTTTAACTGCTTCAGTATTTCGTTTTATGTTGGCTATCTGGAACCTTGATAATCGTATGCCTAGGTGTAGATTTATTTGATATCACAGCCATTTGTAGTCCTATTTGCCTCATTTTTCTGTATGTTCTGTTCTTTTCCTGTGAAGTTCTCTGCCATTATATCCATGAACATCTTTTATATCTTTTGCACTGTCTCCTGCTTCCTCAATGATTCCCATCAGTCTTACGTTATTTGTCTTGAATGGTCTAGGAGTTCTTGGATTGATTTCTCATGGTCCCTTGCCATTTTCCATAAATAGGTCTTTCTTGTTCATTGGCTGTGATCCTGTCCTCTAGGTCTGAAATTTGGTCCTTAGCTTAATTCACTCTACTTTGCAAACTTTCATTCTTGTTTTTAATCATCTGGAATTCTGTTTGAAGTTGTTTAAAAGGTTCCATTGCTTTTGCTATCTCAGATTCTATCAGGCCCCTGATCTCTGCGTTAACATTATTAATCATATCATTCACTGTGGACAGTATCTCTGTTTTCATCTCAGATCAGTTCTGATTTCCATTTTACTAGATCTTTTATTACCATCTCAAATAGTCCTGGTGATTGAGTTTCAGTTTGCTCCATTTCCCTTTTCCCTGAATTCCCCTGTGGTCGTGATCTTTGTGTCTGGGTTTTTGATTTTTTTTTTTTTTTCATTTCTATTCCTTTGTCATTGCTACAGTTATTTGTTTAATTTCTTGCCTGGTATCTGGGCAATGTTTGTTGCAAGTCTCTTTCTTCCTAATATTTGGATCGTTAGGAGATGGGTACTTCCTGGATTGTCCTCCTTGGATCTGTAATCCCCCTTAAGAGTTCTCACTTCTGGCACACCATGGGAGGTATTTGAACAGAACAATCACATTATCTCTGTTGGTACAATACAGTCAGTATCATCAACATTATCAAACACAGTAAAGGAAATGAAAAGCTTACCTCTATGATCATATGCCAGTTCTGATTAGAATTAATCAGAAATGTGTTTGCAATGTATAAGTCCTTCAAAGTAGCAGCAGTACCCTGTGGGAATAAAAGGTCACTGGGGAGTTGGGAGGTAGGAAGACAAAAGGAGAACGAAAGATTAGAAGTAGAGTTAAAGAATTTATAAAGATCACATAGACCTCGAGAATCTTATAGATGCCATAGGACCACAGAGGCTAAAGGGATATGGATATATATGTGTGTGTGTGTATATATATATATATATATATATGTATATATACACGTATATATATATACATGTGTATATATATATATAAGATAGCACCGACCGAGAACAACAGGACTACTAGAAACTTTGTACACCTTCTTATAATAATACAGAGAAATTAGGGAAGACGGAAATCCTTTTACTTCTAGGTATTGATTCTGATTGGAGGACAGGAGAGGGTGAGGGAAAAAGAGGAGAATAGGGGGACCTAGTAGCAGGAGGCAAACTGGGAACTATTTTCCCTCTTCTATAAAGATGAGAGCAGTTGAGAGGAGAGGAAATTGGAAAGTTGGACAAATTCAGTACCAGCAGAGTAGAAAAATAGAAAAAGATAGTTACATCAGAGTCAAGGAAAAAAAAGGCAACAAAATCATCAACAATATACAAAGCTAAGTACATAAGTCACAAGGAAACATCTGTCACCCCTTGTCTAGGTTCTTAGCATAACGCCTAAGTTGAGCTCAGTGAACCCTTACAAGTTTGAACTCTGCAAGAGTCCAGGAAATTGTAGGTGGATCTGACTGTATTGACTCACCAATGGCTGTAGTTGACAGGATTCCCTCACTCTTCTTCTTCTTCACTCTTTTCTTCTTCGATGTGGTGAATTTGATGGAGAAACTAAAGGCTTCTTCTAGACTCCAGTAGCACGGCTGCATTTATTCAGTGTCCACAAAAAAAGCAGATGGTGTCTTTGGAGGCACTTCTCCATATAACAATTGTGTCCAGTTTGGCCCACAAAGAAATGGAGATTCCAAGGCCTTCTGGTCTTGCCCTGGTCATAGAAGAGCTGCAGGCCCAATTTCTGATCAATGGCACCGAGCTTCCTTCTTGCTGACACGCACTGTGCTACTTCCACTGTGCCTTTCTTATCCAGTCTATCTTCACTGGCCTCTGGCCTGGTCTCAGAGGCAGCAGGAAAGTTGTAGGCTGAGGTGTTGAATGATGGCACGGAACTCTATTGTTGCTAGGGTTCCCTGGGACCTCTGTTGCGCTCCACTTTCCTGATCTGTCTCCACATGCCTCTGGCGTGGTCTGAGCAGAGGCAGGAAAGCTTTAGGCCCAGGTGCCTATTAATGGCTTGGATTCCTTTGTTACTGAGGTTCCCCACAACTTTCACTGCACCCCATACCTGTTTATTGGTACATTTTACATATACATTATGATTACATTCAACATTAAGTTTGTACCTGTACGTGACATATCTTGATTCTCATTTTTCTCTTTACCCTGCACAACCTAATACTCCTAACCCCCTGTATACATAGGCTTTGTTTCTATTTTTTATTATAAAATTTTTTCTTTCCCTTCATTTTTCTCTATTCCCCTTCTCTTTTTTCTTTGAACATTTTCTTCCTATTCTATAATATCTGTCATACATTCTGGATCTCATTTATAGCTTTAGTTTATCATACTAGAGAAATGATACAGTGTTTGTGTATCTGTGTTTTATTTCACATATGAGTATGTCCTCAAGGTACATTCACTTGAGTATAAATTACTCAAATTTATCATTCTTTATGGCAGAGTAATACTCTATTCTATAAAAGAACCACATCTTCTTTATCCCGTTTCCACTTGATGGGCATTTATTTGGGTTGTTCCAAGATTTAGCTATTACAAACTGAACTGCTGTAAACATGGATGCACCTATGTTGCTGTATTATGATTCTTTTAATTCTTTCATGTATATCCCTAGAAGGAAAATAACAGGTTCAAATGGAATCTTTCATCATAGCTTTTTGAGGAACCTCCAAACTGATCTGCACAGTGGTTGCACCATTAGTGGAGAAGGGTTCCTTTCCCCCCCAGCCCTGCCAGCATTTGTTGTTGGTTGATTTCTTGATAGTAGCCCTTCTTTGTGGAAAGAGATGGAATTTCAGTGTTGTTTCCATCTGCATCTCTCCAATGACCAGTGATATTGAACATTTTTTTTTTAATGTTTCTTAGCTGCCTTTACTTCATCTGAAAAATGTTTGTGCATTTCAGATGCTCATTTTTGGACAAGGTCTTTAAATTTGGAGGAGCTGATTTTTAAAAACTTCTTTATATTTTCTAGATAGTAGTCTTTTGTCTGAGGAACAGCTGGTAAAATTTTTTCCCCAGTTTGTTGGTTGTCTTTTTGCTCTGCTGGTGGTTTCTCTTGCTGTGCAGAATCTTTTTAATAAGATGAGACCTCAGTTGTTGATTCTTTCTGCTAGTTCCTGTGCTGCTGAGGTTTTGATCATTAAGTCTTTCCCTATATCAGTGTCTCCAAGAGTTCTATCTAAACTGTTTTCCAATAGGTTTAGTGTTTCTGTTTTAATATGTAGGTCTCAAATCCACTTTGATTTTAGTTTGGTGCAAAGTGAAAGAAATAAATCTAGCTATAATCTTTGGCTGATTGTAACCCAACACCATTTATTAGAGAGGCTGTCTTTCCCTCATTGAGAATGTTTGGCTCCTTTGTCAAAGATGAGGTTGTTTAATATGTCTGGAGTTGTTTCTGCATCTTCTAGTCTGTTCCATTGATCCATGAGTCTTTTTTTTTTTTGCCAGGACCATGCTGTTTTTATCATAGTAGCTTTGTTGTACAGTTTCAAATTGAGGATTGCAATACTAGATACAACAATTAGACAAGAAAATGAAATAAAAGGAATAAAGATAGAAAAGGAAGAAGTTGAGCTGTCACTATTTGTTGATGACATGATACTCTATAGAAGATCCCCAAAATGGAGCCTAAAAACCTAATTGGCAGACCCAATTAAGGGTTTAATTAAACCTAATTAAGGGTTGCCTAAAAAGGCAACACCCAAAAATCAATAGCCTTCTTACATACCAATAATAGATTCACTGAGAGACAGTGAATAGATTCACTGACAGAGACAGTAATAGATTCACTGAGAGACAGATAGGGGAAACAATTCCTTTCACAATAGCATCCCCAAAAAATGAAACCTCTAGAGATCAGTCTAACAAAGGAGGTGAAGGATCTCTGAAAAGTACAACATTCCAAAAAAGAGATCAAAGAGGCTATGAGAAAATGGACAGACATCCCTTGCTCCTGAGTAGGAAGAACCAATATTGTCAAAATTGCCACACTGCCAAAACTACTATATAGATTTAATGCAATCCTGATTGAAATCCCCACAGCATGTTTCACAGAGATAGAGAAAATAATCCAAAAGTTCACCTAGAACCAACAGGGACCTAGGATAGCAAAAACAGTTCTAGGCAACAAGGGAAAGTTGACTTAGCAATATTAGCAAAATAAAAGTGACCAGGGGAAGCGAAGCTTTGCAAGATAAAAACCAATAGTTTTACAAAATAAAGGGTAGGTGGGAGGGCCAACTAGTCCTAGTATAAACATTTGACTAAGGCAGCTGTCACAGAATCCTTCTTTCCTCTGAGTGTTTTAGAATTTCACTTCTTAGGTCCTCAACTGTGAAATCATATATGAAGAAGGGCTGACTACACTAGGAATCATTGTTCTTCTTGCTTATTAAGGGTAATTTTGCAGATTAATGAAAGTCTGTGAAATGTAATACTGCATTTTTTGAATTACATTCTATTTTTAGCCTTAAATTATCTATTAATCTTTATCACTTAATTTTTTTTCAACTTTCTTTCTTTGTTTGATAAAAGATCCCAAGTTTGGACCCACCCTGGGCCATTTGGTCACTTACTCACACCTTGTGTAAAAAAGGGATAAGAATATAGCTCAGTGTTCAAGCCTTGCATTCAGACATGCACACCTATACGCACATGCACACGTACATACCAGTGCTGTCTTTTTTTTTTTTTTGTGGAGAGAGGGGCCCTGAGCCCTTTTCTCAGTTGTTTCTAGTTCTGTGTCACTCCAGGATATTGCTACTTCTCTATCACCTTCTGTATATGAAAGGACAGAGGACAGGGTGGGGGCCATGGGTGTGATGGGGATGTAGAGGCCAGGAAGAACTGATTGAGTCTTACTGCCGTTTGTGAAATATTTTCCTCCTGGAAATTGAATAACAGTCCCTGCAGGGAATGTTTTATTCATACCAAAATGAAATTGGAACTTGGTAGAAAAATGTATCTGCTAAACTGAATGTGATGTAAAAGCTTGAACATTCCAGTTCCAGGTAGGTTCTGTTTTGAGAGAATATTTTCAGCAGGCCGCAGGGCAGTGTATCCTGTCCATCCCATGACCTGGGGGTATCAGCCATCCCTGGAGTTAGAAAAACATGTTCCCTGGCTCCTAGAAAGACAATGAAGGTTAGTAGGACAAAGAGGTCAAGAATCCTCTCCATTGGATTCTGTGGACTTAGGTGGAGAATCATATGGACTCTCCCCAGCACTATCCGTGTTTTCCCTTCAAGTCACAAGCACCCAGATGGTAGCACACACAGCTATAGAAACTGTCACTGCGTAGGTGGCTGCCACCCCATCTCCCAGGGCCATAGCTGCTGTCAAGGTCAGCTTGGGTTGGAGGGAGTCAAACAAAACAAGTCACCACCCTCTTCTGTGGGCAGCTGAGAACTGCTCTTGCTTGAAGATGACAAGAGAAATCTTCTTAATTCATCTGCTCTCTCTCCAAGAAAGCCCTGAGCCTCCAGAGTCAGTGCCAGGGCCCTTCAGTGCCCTCATCAGAAAGGCGGACAACTTTGCGGGCAAAGTGGGCTTTGTATGTTCAGCAGCACCTTCTGCCCAGACAAACCCTCTTTATTTTTTTCATGAATATGTATTATTCTCCTACTGTGTGGTGTTTTAGGATCCAAAGCTACAGGAAATAAGAAAAATAAAATCCCTGTCCATACTCTATATCCCACCCATCTTGGTGCTAGCCCTGTGTCACATGATGTAGACCACATCACCAGCACCCAGGATTGTGTCATTGTCATTGTGAGTTACATTTCCTTCTGGTCACATTATGTCTTATAATGCTGAGCAGAGCAGTGGGTCCTCACTGTGGTCCCAGGGAGTGTGGCCGGCAGTTGAGATGGCTCTGCCCACCTCAGCAGCTTTCTCAGCTCCTTCCTTTGGTTTTCTGGCTGTCTTTTGGAGTTTTAGAGAAAATAGAGCAATTGGCTTCTGCTCTGATGTCCTTGGGCTGTCACTCGGAGAGGATTTATTTTGCTGTGGTCTGTTTCTTCCTGGCTCTGAAAGCAACTTTTTGTTTCTCTTGTGATCCTTTTTGTGTACTTAAAATTAAGTTGAAACTTTAACCTCTGATGGCTTTCTCAAATCCCAGGAGGTTTAGTATTTTAGCATGAAGACATTTTGTTGGTTCTTTTCCAGTTAGAAGTTTTAGCTCTCAGTGTTTGTATCTGGGTTGAGATTCATGGACAGAATCTTAGAACCCTCTGGAGAGAAGCCGGGAGGATGGAGAGAATCTACTTTAAGGATAAAAAGGAAAAGGGCCAGTTTCACATAAAGAGGACAATGATTTGTGCTTGTTTTCTGCAATGTGGTACTCAGATAACTAGAGACTGGTAAGATTTTCAATTTGAATATTGAAATTTTAGCTACTATACTTAATTTGCTTAATCCAAAGTTATGCTGCTTTTTCAGTTGAGAGTCATATTTCCTTTCATAGCATATTCACTTAAATATAAAGCTAAACAATAAAAACTCATCTAAATAAGAGAAAAGGCTAAATATGAAATCATACATGTGGCATAGGGGTGACAAAATCACAATGTTGGTACATACTTGACCAAGGTTGGAGAAACACAAGTGAAGTATAAAGCCCTAAGCCAGCATCTTGTAGGAAAGATCCCAGGTGAAAGACACCCACACCCAGATACGAGGTTAAAGACCCGCACTCCATCCACAGTAGGCCAGAAGCTGGGGGACGTGAGCTTTAATTTAAAATAGAACACAAATTATCTAGTCTGAACATGGCAGAGTAGTAGGCTCTGTGTGTTCCAGTAATTGACTGTCTATCTTTCAAAGGAAATAAGTCATATTTGGGATAACTTGGTCTTAGGAGGCAAAAGATTCAGGATGACTTCCAAATGAGAAGCTCAGGAGAATGTGGGAGGCTTGGATTGGAAGAAGTTTCATCCTTCTTGAGAGGTCAGAGATCGTAAAGGCAGAGGAAAGAACACAAGGTACTCTGGTGAATGTATTACTAGCTGAATGCCTTGGCCGAAAGTCATCCTCTGATTTTATTACACATGACAGTTGCAAGGGGAGGATGACAAGCCATCAGCAGGCTCTGGATGGTAAGAGCTGAGCACAGCTGTGCGTCATTTAATGATAGACATGTGTTGGGAGAAATGCGTCGTTAGGCAGTGTGGTGGTTGTACAAGCCTCATAGAATGCACAACTGCGAGGACAGAGCCTGCTCCAGACTTCAGCTATGTGGTACAGCCTGCTCCTCTCCACAGACCTAGCAGCTGGAGACTGCTGAATGAATGTAGCTACATAGGAAATGTACAGTAAAAATTCCTCAGCTCCACTCTCAATCTTAGGAGACCACTACTGTGTACGTGTCCTTCAGTGACTGAAATTGTGCAGGATGTGGTGTTCAGGGACAGTCACTTCAGGATTTTGTTTTAAAAGATGAAAATAGTGAGACAAAAAGGAAATGGAAGCAAGCCATTCTTATCTATATTCAGGATGCAACGTAGAAAGTTAGCTATAATTTTATTCCTTCCTTCCTCTTCCACGTTCCCATGTTGGATCCTGGATGCAAAGCCTTGCTGCACTGTGCTGCACCCCAGCCTGTCACATCTAAATGCATCCCTTGGTAACCTGACACCAAGGTTCACCTTTCTATTGAGATGATTTCCCCTCCTGGTGAATCAAGCAGCCAAGGCTCCTTGTGTTTGGTATTTGTAGTTGTTGAGCCTTTAAAGCCTCCTCAATGCCACCGTGTGTAATTTGGGGGAGCTGTGAGAAAATCTTCACAAAGAGACAAGAAGTAAAGTACAGTGGACCCAGCAGGTGGCAAGCCCATGGCACGCGTGCCGCTGCAGGCACACAGAGCCCGTGCTGCACACGAGCCAAGTCCCCCGAAGACCCGAGTGGTGTGTATACTGCTCTCAAACTAGCAAACTATGAACTGAGATTAGACAAATTTCAACATGCAAACAGCAGCAGAGATCACATAAACTGTACAAAAGCACGCCAAATGCAAGCTTTTTCCTTTTAACGCAAAGCTGTTTATACCATTGAAAGCCCTGTTGTTGTGTTTTTCTTTTAAGATAAAAAATGTTTGAGTAATTTTTTTCCAAACTAAAAGCCTCAGTATTCATGTTTAGTTTCACTTTTACAATAAATAAATAGGTTTTGGGTGGCAGTTTGGGCACTTGGCGTGTTCTGGGTTCACCGTCACTGAGCTCAGGCATAAAAGCTGTCATCCAACCCTCAGTCGTTCAGTTACAAGCACCAGGAATTTTCATTCTAAAACGAATCATCTTCAGATTTTGTCATTTACTTTGCTTGCCTACATGAGTAATTGTATTGCAAAATCCACATGATGAGTTTTGACTTAAAACAGGTTAAAATTTCCTCAGATCCTTAGCTGAGTTTTCCTGGGAGCTGTGGTCCTTGGGGGAATGATGCCGCCATGACCCCCACCTCTCCCCACCTGCCCCCTCTGCCGCTGGAGCCCTCCCTTTACAGTGCAGTTCTGCAGGCTGAAAGACAGAGTCCCACGGGCTGAAATCTCAGCTCACATAGGAGAAGTGTGCTGGCTGTCACTGGGGAAATCACCACAGTGAAACAAGCCGATGGTGTCAGCGGGGCAGGTGTCTATTGGCACAGACCTAGATCAAGACCCAGGCCGCGCAGTTCTAAGACAAGGGATCTTGAGCCACCAGTTGCATCTTTCTGATAGCCCTTTGGGAATAAGAAGAAAACAGCTGGACTGCAGGGAGGCCTCGGTGACAGCAAAGGGACCTCCCCAGATGCTCTCTGTTTTCCTGACGCCAGTCTTGAGTGGTGGGCGTCTGCAGTGTCTCTTTGCTGCCTTGGATCTGCCCTTTTACTGCCACATGTTTATTTTTATTCTGTGAATAGCTACAATTTGAAATCAAAGAATATTTGAAAATATTGGTATTTATTGAATATGTTTGTATCCTCTATTAATCTTAAGATAGCTCTAAAAATCTTTTCAGATATCAGTGGCTTTTACAAAATATTTGTATGTTTGGTACAGGTGGTAAGGTTGGCATTAATGTCTTGTAATACCAAGATGTCTCTATCATCATATACAATGTTGGGCTCACTCTTAAATGATTTGTTTGGCTTAAGAGCTAAACTTACAGATTGTCTCAGGTTAAGTATACAGTGTCTGAGTTCATATCAGTGCCTTTGTGTGTAAAATGTTCACTTGGCATAATTTAGGACTGACCAGTGCTCAGCCTTGCTGGAAGTAAAGGGTGACAGCATTGGAGCCAGGAGTGTGTGTGCCGGGACCCACTACACTTTGGTAGCAGAGATGTGCTCTGCCTTGAGACTTTGGAGCAGCCTCTGACAGGACCCTGGAGGCGAGAGAGAGAAGCACTCTACCCCCTTTAGTTCTTCTGTTGGCTCTTCGACGGAATCTAGAAACCCAATAAATATGAGGTGATTAAAAGAAAAGCGTAAATTTAATTTCACAGGTATATAGGGACTTTCACAAGAGAGTGAAGTCTGAAGAACTGAGCATGCCATGATGCCTTTTTACTTTATGGACAAAGAACAATAAATGTGTGTGAGTGAATGGCAAGACAAATATCTGCCCTGGGAGAGTCAATTCTAGGGATGATCCTGGCAGTTATCTGGGGACTGGGACATAAAAGCGAGTTGAAGATAAGAGCTGCTTCAGATGTGTTTATTCAGCTCCACTATTGCAGCAGTTACACCTTGTGTTCATCAAGGCAGTTTTTCAACTTTGAAAAGGAAGACTGTCTCCTCAAATGATCTTGGTTAGCTGCATGACTCTCAAGTGGAATGGCCTTTTCTGAAGTTACCATTCCTCGAGTCAATTCAGATGGAAATAACCGATAGATCCGTTCAGCATGTTGCTCCTCAGCTCTTCCAACAGGATCTTCTCAGAGGGCCTCATGTGGTCCCCTGAGGTTGGAGTAGCCATACATCATCATAAGATGGTGAATGATCACTATGATCCTTGTGTAGTCCATTGCTCATTTTTCTGAAGCTAATTTAAGACCCGTGGAGGGAAAACTGTGACATCAGGTGTGTGTTCTATGCATTTCTTCACCTAGCAGCCCTTCCAGGGATGATGAGGTAAGAGGCCTCTTGTTCTTGATATCCAACATGAGTGACTTCCCAGCACCATCTTTGCTGAGTTGTCTGTCTAGGTAATCAGAGCACTGACCCAGGGGAGGGAGGTGCAAGCCCACTGGAGGGATATAGAGGAAGCAAATTCTCTGCAGGGCTTGTGGCCTTGGTGATAGCCTTGAAAGCTGAGGCATTGGTGGGCTGGAAGCCCTGCTCTGTGTGTGCCCGGCCTGGGCTTTCTCTGAATCCTGCCTCTGTTCTCAGCTCCGAGTGAGGAAGACAGCACCACCTCTCTTGTCTGTAGCAGCTGAGGCGAGGTTCCAGTGAGCCTGTCTGGGGGACTTCCTCATGTCCCAGCATGTGCAAAATGTTGAGTGGGCCTAGTTTAGTGTTCCGTGTGCGGCTGTGAACTTGAGATCTGTCCCTATTAGACCAATGCAGAAACCTCCTTTCACGTCATTACTGTGACTTTCTTCTGTGAGGATAGAACCTGTCGTTAGGGTCTAATTGAGTAAATTCCCACTCTTTCCCTTGCTGCCTGTGTGAATTTGCAAAAAATTGTACAACCAATCTGACTTCCAAGCTTCTCATCTACAGAGCGAGGCAGATAGTATGTACTCAATCAGGTGGTTCTGAGGCCTAAAGGAGATAATGTATCCTGAGTAAGCTGTCTCATTCTTGTAATCCTAGGCACTTGGAAGGATGAGGCAAGAGAATCACAAGTTCACGCCAGCCTGGGGAATTTATCAAGACCTTGTCTCAAAATAAAGGCTAAATAATTAATTTAAAGAAAAGGTTGAGCTTATAGCGCAATGGTAGAATGCTCCTGGGTTGAAAATCTAGTGAGGGAGGGGGAAGAGGAAGGGTAGGTGGAAGTGGGTGGAGAATGAGGGAATGAGAATGAATGTGAATGAGTGAATTTAGCTAGTGTTTGGCACACACAGAGTAACTATTTTAATATTTGCTGCTGTTAGGACCAGGCTAATGCCCTGAAGATTCACAGAGGCTCTTCCTGGGCCATTTTGGGGGTCGTTTATACTGTAGTTAAGTAATTTTAATCTACATTGAACAAAAGATTGACAGACGAGGATTGGTAGATCCTGTTTTTTCATGTGGTGGACAGTAGAGAAAATGGAAACTGAAAGAATTCTTTATCATCATCATGTGTTTTAAAGTATATGATTCAGGTATGATTCAGGCTCACAGAGAAAGGGATTTCTGACATATTATAACATGAAGACCTTGAAGACATTTTGTTAAATAAGCCAAAAAGAAAAGGGCAAATGCTACACGATTCCATTTATAAGAAGTATCAAAAAGTAGTCAGAGGTGTAGAAACCGGACGTAGAGCAGTGGTTGCCGGGGCCTGGAGGTGGAAGAGGAATGAGGAGTTGTTTTTACCACACTTTTAAAAATAATTATTACGCATGTACTAAGTATCAGGCACAACTAGAGTCAATGTGTGTGAAACAAACGTGACTCTTGTATCCCCGGTGGGATTTGGGGCCAAGAGCAGAGGTATATAGTGGCGGTGATGGCAGAGGGCAGCTGAGACAAGGCCCACGATGAGCTCAGGCACCCTGAGAACAGGAACTGACCCAGTGAGGGGTGCCAGGAAAGGTCAAGAGCCAAGGTGATCAGGACAAGGGGCAGCCACTCTAGGAGGGGCCCTGACATGTGTGGAGGGCAAATTAGAGCAGCCAGTATGCATGGCTGGTTCTATGAGAAAGACTAAAGAAGAAAGTAGGGCGTGGGTTCCAGGCCTTCTTGTTTTCATGCCTTAGTTTTGGTCTTTTTCCCTCAGCAGAGAGGAGACCTATTCTGGGCTCAGAACGGAAGGTAGGAACATAGAAGAGCAGCAGGTCTGTGTTTTGAAATAATTCATTCTGAGGGAATAGATTTTCTTATAAGGAAGAATCTAAGTGCTAAGTTTCATCTCGATTATTATCCTTGCCCTACTATTTGCTGGGCTCTAGCAAGAGTACACATGGGTGCCCACATTCCAGAAGTGTAAACAGTCATGAGTCATAGTCAGGCTGACAACCCATTGTCATCATGCTCCGTGCTCCTTCACCGAAAACATCTCTGTAAGTAAAATAGCAAAGAAAGACTCATGTGCAACTGTAGTTTTCATATCACTAAGAGTTAAGAGCATCAAAGAGGATTAAATGTGAGTCTAATGGTACAGTCTTAGTGTTCTGATGGTCCAAGAAGTGGATTAATAAAATATTTTTATAGTTAACAAATCATTTCCTGTAATATTTTTGCCTTTATTGTAGCAAGATCCCTAATGGTGTTGTTCTAATTAAAATTTTCACGTAATTTGTGTTCTTTTGACAGAAATACTGAGTTAGACAACTTTTTGTCAGTTTATTGGAATATGACTCACCTGCTATAAAGTGAATCTATTTAAAGTGTACAGTTTGAGTCATTCTAGTTCCGAAATGGTTTCTCATTTCACTTGAAGGAACTTGCCCTATTGATACTATATCAATTTGAATGCTTAGTAAAGTCTTAAACTGCTTCTGAGACTTGGAAATGAATCGTTACTAAAACCTGTGCTTAAATTATGGTAATGTGACTTTATGGTTAATTATATTTATCACAGAAAATATTAGAAAACAGTTGGGTTATATAAATATCTTTACTTACAGTATATTGCAACTTTTGTGATCTCAGGCAGTCTCTCAATCTGATACAAACGTGGGGTCTTGGTGGCATATTTTTTGCATATTATGTTATGTCTGGACGTCTGTGCATGTTTAGGAGCAGCGGGAACAGTTTAATACTGCATCCCACCCTTTGGCTGCTAGGGGCAGTGTGGAGCCTGCTGGGGGGCTCCTAGCCTACAAACTGAAATACAAAGAGAAGCAATTGTTTACACAATTAGCACAGCGGGGCAAAGGTGCTTCACAGTGCAAGGGTATCTGAAAGGCATGGAGAGGCAAGATGATTGGCCTTTTCTCCAAGTGTCTCTGCTGCTCACATCCTCTCTGTACACTAACATAGCCACTGCTCTGACCACTGTCAGAGTTGGGTACAGCTAAGCCCTCAGCAGTTCACGGCATTCGACACAGCTGTCTGTTGTTTCAAGGACTCTGGTGAGGGAGCCAGGGAGGTGTCTGTCTCTGCTTTGACCTCACAGTCTGGAGCATTTGGCAGGCCTTGCCATGTCTTCCCCGTCCACCTGTTCACTGTGGTCTGGACAGATACTGCCAGGAAGTCCTTGCTTTCTAACGTGTGTTTGGAGTCTGCTGATGGGGTTTTTCATTTTATAGGAACTGGTGAAAGTGGCAAGAGCACCTTCATCAAGCAGATGAGAATTATCCATGGGTCTGGATACAGCGACGAAGACAGGAAGGGGTTCACGAAGCTGGTTTACCAAAACATATTCACCGCCATGCAAGCCATGATCAGAGCAATGGACACCCTACGGATTCAGTACGTGTGTGAACAGAACAAGGTAAAGTGAACGGGGCGTCGCTTTGTTTGTGAGTGCTCACCTTCAGAGCCCGGCCCGGGATGTCTTGGAACAGAAAGATGTGCTGGTGCTTTTGGTCAGAGCTGGGAGAGGCATGTAAGCTCTGACTCTGGACTGGAGAGTCTTCAGAGAAGTGTGATGGGTTTAGTCAGCCCTGTGGGTTTTCTTCTGTAGGAAATAAGGTTGGTAGTCGAGTCCTATCCATTGTGCAGGGATTAAAGTTTGATTACTTACTGAGGTTGAGAAGGCAATGGAAAAGGAAGACATATACATATTTCTGTCTAGAGACACCGTTTATTTCTTCAGTGGAACAGTGGAGATGATGGGCTTATAATGGCCAGGTTTTTAAGAATTCTGGTGTTAGGAAATAGTTTCATGAATGTGTGCAGGCTATTAGGAGAAGTCAGGAGGTTTGTTTGTTTGTGTTGGGAGCTGGCCCTTCCTGGGAACTAAGCAATAGTGGATGGGAGCAGTGCAGGAGTCCGGCTAGCAAAGGGCTCTCATGATGGGATGGCGCAAAGCTGGCGTTTGCTTTCCTGTTGCCACTGGTTATTAAAAATACAAACCTATTTAAGGCCACAAGAAAATAATGGAAAGGGAGAGTGGGAGGAGAAGGCAAATAAAATTTCACATGGCTTTGTTGGAGTGCAAAGCTCCACGAAAATAATACTCTGTCTGAGTGGATCAGGAGTCTACATTAGGACTATGAATTTATTTAAAATAATTGACACCAAGTTATGCTATGACATTGATGATAAAGAGGAAAACTGTGTGTCCCTTGGACATATTTAAAAAGAATTTAGCTGCTAAATGCCAGTGTTGAGTAGGCTTTAGTATGGACAGCTGTATCAGGAATTCATGGCCCCTGTACTTGTGTATTTAGACAACGAGTTTCAAAGCAGTCAGATGTTCTAATTTCTATTTGTTGGTGATGGACTTACAGAAATAAACAACATGTGAAATATTTTAGACATACCTTTATGTTCTTAGCAACTTCTTTTCTTTACCAACATTTCCTTGCAGTATCAGAGTCATGTATAAGAATGTGTCCTGCCTGCCTTTATCAGAATAAGAGGATGGAATTTGAATTAGCATTACCTGGTGCCAGGTAATGTGACAAGTGCATACTGAGCCTTTGGGAGATTGTAGAAGTGACTGTGATGATTTTTTTATCCACTGCTTTTGTGTAAAAGCATTATCATTTAAAAAGCATACAATTGCTCACTCTACATGACAGATTTCAGAAATTAAGCTTTCTGTGTACATTTAACATTATTTCAGAAAAGAAGCATGGCAGGAGCGTCTTTCTAGTGCTTTCAGTGCATCCATCCGGCCCTGTCGTGAGATGTGTTTTGTTTACAGTCACAGTGAGGTGACTGAGTGAAGCCGGGGCTGGGTTTGGTAACGGAGCTGCAGGAGGAGAAAGCTCTAGTGGAAGCCGTTCCTGCTCGCCCTGGAATGTGTGTTTGTAAAACCTAATCAGGTTTGGTAGTTGAGGCCTCTGGATTTCTGTTTTTGTTTTGTTTTTTCTCACAGCCTTCTAGAAGTGCCCTAAGTTTATATTTTAGACACAAATATGTGTGGTTTGACTTTGCACCACTTTCTCTTTTCCTTGTGGTCCTAATTCTCTTATATGAGCCATCTCCAGTTGTTCACAAATCTGCATTAGATTCTGAGGACAACTATTACAAAGTACCTCAGACTTGGTGGCTTGAAACACTTATTTTCACACCAGCCTGCTTGGCATGACTCCAGAATCAAGGTTGATTGAATCCAGCCACAGGCTCTGAGAGAGAATCCATTCCCAGCTTCTCCCTCAGTTCTGATGGGCAGTAGAAATTCTGTCCGCG
>PVIR01024787.1:0-25551 GCA_004026965.1 Petromus typicus | reverse complement strand
TGACAAATATTTTTTACCCCATACTGTAAGTTGGTTCTGTTGATTAATTATTTTGCTTGTGGAAGCTTTTAGAATATGATTAATCCATTTTGGGGATTTCATTTATCTTATCTTTGTTTGCTTCACTTTCAGATCGTTACACAGAAACTCATGCCTTTATCAATAGACTGAAGTGTTTCTCTTATATTTTACTCTAGTAGTCTCATAGTTTCAGTTTTCATGTTAGGGATTTGAAACATCTGACTTTTTACACAGTGAAACAAAGAAGTCAAACTCCAACTTTTTGAATGAAGATACTCAGTTTTTCAATTGATTAAAAAGCTCTCTTTTCTCCAGTGCATGTTTTGGTACTTTCTGAGAGTCATTAGGTTATAGATAGGCTTTCTAATTTGGCCTCTGGCCTATATATTTTTCCAATGTGCTGCGTGTTTTCTTACTATTATCCTGTAGTGAGTTTTAAAATCAGGTACTATGATGCCGCCAGCTTTGGGGATTTTTGAACTTCCATGTAAATTTTAGGATTTTTTTCTAGCACTTTGAACTTTAATTTTATTTTGATAGGATTGCATCTCTTAACCACTTTAATCAGTATGGACATTAGTAGGTGACCATGGGAGATCTTTCAGTGTTTTGAACAGTTTATTTCTTTAGAGTTTCATAATTTTCACTGTAAATTTTATTTACTTCCTTAGTTAAAATAATTCCCAGATAACTCTATATTTGTGACAGTTATAAATACTTTCATCATTTCTCAAAAAATTTTATTGTTGATACAGTGATACCTTGGTTCATAAACTTGACATGATCTGGGTCTTCTCTCATTCAGTTTGGAAAGAGTACATGAACTGAGGTACCACTGTATACAGAAAAGCTATTGCTTTTGTTTACTAATTTCATTTTCTATTAATATGTTTATCGGTTCTAACAGTCTTTTGCTAGAGTCTTTCAGTTTTTCCAAGTATAAAAGTATATCAATTACACCCAGGTTTTACTGAATGTCCTTGTTTCCTACTGATATATCTTTCATGATAATTTTGGATCACGCCTGTTTGGGGGTCTACAGTCCACCTGTGCTTGGATTTCAATGTATGTATCAAGCCTGGGGAAGTTTTCTTTGAATGAATTCTCTCCTCTTTACTTTTTATGTCTTTACTTTTGGCTCTGCCAAAGAGATGAGCAGTTAATCTTTTAATGATGCCCCACATATCTTAGTGTCATCTTCATTCTTTCTTATTTCTATTGCTCTATTTCTATCTAAATGTGATATTTTTAAAGGCTTATCCTCAAGCTTGGATATTCTTTCTTCTACCTGAGCAACACTTTGGTAGAGACTTTTGACTATTTTCTAAATGATTTAAATAACTCATTTCCAAATTTCTAACTGGTTCTTTCTCAAAATCTATTGAGTTTTTTAATCCACATACTAATCTTCCTATTATTATCTGTTTGTCACTTTCTTAGTTACTGTAACATCACTGGAACAAAATACTCAATACCTACAATCTAAAGGAGAAAAAGTTTATTTTAGCTCACATTTTATGGAAGTTTCAGTCCAGCTGGCTCAAAAGAAGAAAGGTAGAACAGATGATAAACAACCTATGGTAAGTCAAACAGGAAACAGCAAGACTTCCTTCCCCCAACCCTTTTTATTTTATTCAAGCTAAAATCCTATTGGTCAGTGGCACATCAAGGGTGGGTCTTCCTTTTTCAGTAAATTCATCATCCATACTCAGAACTATGCAAACCCTATACAGTGATCCAGTATCACACACCCATGATCCAGTCACTCCAAAAAGCTTCCCCTACAGGTGTATGAGGGTTTGGAGGATATCTCAGTGTAAGCCATAACAGTCAGCATTCTTTTGGATCTCACTGAGATTTTTTTTTAATAATCACTTGAAAAAATTCTATGTCAGGGCCAGGGATTTAGCTTGGCATTTCCATGGTCTGCCATACAAATGCAAGGGCTTGAGTTCAATCTTCATTAACCCTACAACAATGCCAGGCATAGAGACTCACATCCACCAGAAATCAGTAGCACATATCACAGTGCTGGGCATGGTGGCTCATGCTTGTAATCACAAGACTTGGGTGGCAGAAGCAGGAGGAATGCTGTGAGTTTGAGGCTGAGCTCAGGGCCAGATTAAACTACAAAGCAAGACCCTGTTTCAAAAAACTAAAAAAGAAGTAGAAGAATTCTATGTCAGTCATTTTATCCACTTCATTATCTATGGACTCTGTTAACTGAGACATAAAAACTTTAGAAAATTTTTCTTCATATTTCTTGTGTTCTGATGTTAAGAATTTTGTTCCTGATGAAATGATTATCTCCGGTATTTTTTTGTAATATATTTTATAACAAGCAGCTTTCTCTTAAAGATGTGTGGTAGCAGACTGGTTTGTTATGTGAAATTATTTCCATCTACTTACCCCAGTGTAATCTCTCTGCAACTTCTTTGGCTGTGAATAATAAATAGACAAAGTATAATTCATATCAAAGTTAGACAGACCTAGTGTCTATTTGAGTCTTGGAAGAACTGTATAATAATTAGCTTTCTATCACTGTGACAAATTGCCTGAGGATAACAATTTAAAGGAGAAAAATTTTACTTTATTCAGGTTCAGTAGTTTTATTTTAGAGTGAGTTAACTCCTTTTCTTTTGGGCCTGTAGTGAGGCAGACACACCTGGCCCGGAGGCATGGCACAGGACTGCTGTTTGTGAAATGGCCCCAGAAAGGCCCATGAGTGACTGAGTGTGTGCTGATGGCCCTCCTCCTGTTCTTGTTCCATAAAGACCCAGCCTACTGGATGGTACATATTAGAAGTGTGGTGCTTTTGTACAGTGTGTGCCCATGTGGTTTGTAGACAAAGTGCAAGAGCAGCAAATGTGGGGGACTCATTTGCTCTGAGAGTAGAAGTTGAGTTAAACCTCTCTATTGCTGTTCTTGAGCAGGACCTCAGAACCCTCTAGAATGCACGCCATGCAAGATGTGGCCCTTGAGTGCACCACCTTCTCATCCATTACAGTGATGATAGTCAGTTTTCTCTCACTGGAATGTAATATCTGAGGAAACTGAAGAGGACAGATTTATTTTGGCTTGGAAAAATAGAACTGGGTTGTCTGTTTTTTATGCCTATTGTAACATTAATTATGGTGTGTAAACTTGATTTGACTAAGAAATACCTAAAAGACTCTAAAAACATACTTCTTGATGTGTCTGTGAGTGGAAAAGATGGGAAGAAAAGAAGAAACTGGCTGCATGTTTTGAAGTTCCATTCTGTTTGAGAGTATTTTTTATTGTCATCACGTGGGGACATGAGGCTCTAGCTTCTTTAGCCATTGCACTCACACTCACAGCCATGATTTTCCAAGAGGTTCTAAGCCTTCAGTCTTGAGCCGGTGTTATCTCCTAATCCCTCTTCTTCCATAGCTCCCAGGCTCTTGGACAGAGCAGCTCCTCAGTGTGCAGATAGTCACTGGATTCTTCTGGTTCTGATCTCAGAAGCCTCTCTAATAAATCTCCTTGCATAATCTACATCCCATCTATTCCATCTAGAGAATCTGAACCAACACACGACATGTGTCAGACTCAGCTTCTTACTTCACGGTGACTGCAAAAGACAGAGGAAGGGAAGAGCCTTCAATGGCGTGCTCAAGGATCTACTTCCTCCAAATATGTCTTGCCTGTTAAGATTAAACTATTTCCCAATAATCCCAATAATTTCCTTTAAATTATGAATCCGTCAATGGATTAACCCATTGATGAGGATAGAGGGCTGAAGTTCTAATCAAATTCAAAAGGCCCCACCTCTGAGCACTGCTGCTTTAGGGACCAAGCCTTCATCACAAAAGTTTTCAGGGGAGATTTCAGAAACAAATTGTAACAGGGGTGAATGTCTTTAGATCCCCCGAGGTGGGAATATACAAGTATTTCTGACACTTTAGGCAGTCTAAATTCAGAAAATAGGTCCCCTCTCAAGACAGCACCCAAATATAGCACCCTGGAGGTTTACTGGGACTTGAAGTAAATTCCTTTTCCAAAGCCAGACTATTGTGCAGCTTTCAGGCCTCTTATCTGTTTAGCTGTGAGCTGGGCCATGAAACTTGTGTGAAGCCTAGGATTGTCAGTGTCTGCACTGATAGGGTTTGCTGGGCCTTTTATTTAACTTTATCTCTGTGGACAGAATACTTTTCCTCCCCCAGATCAGAGATGGGCAGCAAGTGAAAGGATATAGTATTTTGTTTTTCTTTCTACACTCCTGTCACAGTTTTCTGAATTTTGCAAGACCATCATTTTACTGTGGAATTCAAGTATTCATCCATGGTCACTCATCCCAAAACACACCTGTTGTTTTGACTCTTCTTTATGGAGGAGCAAGTGAACACTAAGTCCTTCTGTTCACTTTCTTGATCTCTAGCTATTTGTTATTGTATCAAATGCTACTGACATCTGTATACTACTTTATTTATTTATTTTAGGTTTTTTGAGACAGGGTCTCACTTTGTGGTTCAGGCTGGCCCTGAGCTCAGCCTCAAACTCACATCACAATCCTCCTGCCTCTGCCTCCCGAGTGCTGGGATTACAGGCGTGAGCTACCACACCCGGCACTGTGGTATGTGGTACTGGTTGCTGCTGGGTGTGAGTCTCCACATCCAGTATTGTTATGTGGTTATCGGGGAATCGAACCCGGGCCCTTGCGCTTGCAAGACAGGCGCCAGAAACATTGAGCTAACTCCCCGGCCCCTGTATACTACTTTTGTAGGCTATAATTTTACTGAGTTCAATTATAATTTTTTTAAAAAAACAGTGATGTCTGCAAGCACAGATGCTTTCCAACTTCCCTTTTTGCAAGTGGGAGTCATTTGTTGAATTACTCTAGCTAGAATTTTCAGTAATACATTGACTAGAACGGTGGAAATGGTCATGCCTGCATCACTCCTCATTTCAGAAGAAAAACTTTCAACTTTTGACCACTTAATAGGACATTCAATCTGCATTTTTCAATTTTACGGTCTTTATAGTGTTTATTATGTTCCTATAACTACTTTGTCCAGAATTTTTCTCTTAATGGATATTGAATTTTGTAAATTATTTTTTTCAGTACCTGCTGAGATGATCATATAGGTTTTGTCTATTTCCTTATTGCAGCATGTTACATTTATGGATTTGCTTCTTTGAGATTGCCTTTCTACAGTAAATCCTGCCTGATCATTGTGGATGATCCCTTTAGAGTGCTGTTACATAGTATTTGCTAGTGGTTTGTGGAGAAATGTTGGGTCTTTGTTTAAAATATTGACCTCAAGTTTTCTTTTCTTACAGTTTTTTCATCTGATTTGGTATCATGGTAATGTTAGATTTTGTATGATTGGAACTGTTTCCAAATAATTGTTGGCCATAAATGTTTATCACATTTCACCAATGACGCCATCAGTTCATGGACTTTTCTTGGATTCACTTTTTCATTGTTACTTTATTCTCTCCACTCATCATTGATTGGTTCCAATTTCCAACTCTCTCTTTCTTCTTGAGGCCTGACAGATTATGTGTTTCTAGACATTTATTCATTTTTCATAGTGCTTTTTCATAGCTCTTTTCCCAAAGTTTGGGTATATAAGCATTCATGGTGTTTTTATGAACATTTAATTTATGTGGTTAGTTTAAATATTTTCCTTTCACATATTTGATTCTCCTACTTGTAATTTGATCTCAACTCAATGTTGATGATTTTTAATTTTAATTCTTAAATTTCTATTGTTTTGGACCCTCATATGATGTTTATTGTTTCTTTCCTCCTACAAACTTGGACTTAGTTTGTTCTTTCTTCTGGGTCTTCAATTAGGTAATACAATTTTCACTGTAAATTTCTAGAACTAAAAATAAACATGTTAAATTAGAACACTAAAACAAACTGCTCTAAAGTCATTTCATTGTTTAGACTATCCCTGTTGCTGTTCTACATGGCATAACAAAGGAAGCATTTCCTTCACATGTTATTTTCTATTTATTATTATGCCATAATACAGAAATTCCATGCCCCTCAATCTTGGTTTTTGAAACATTATTACTGAAATTATATTTGGAAGTATGTGATACACAAGATTTTCTGTCTTCAATAAAAAAAAAGTGATGAATTTATCATGTTAATGGGGAAGCACTCTATAATATATGATTAATATTTTTTAATATTTATGAACGTTTGTGTGGTCTTTTGGTTTAAAACAGCTATGCTAGTATTAGTGCTTTCTTATACCTACCTAGTCAATTTAATTTTACACTTAAAAAATTAAAGCTTCTGGTATTATATTTGTTTTTAACACTATACTGGAAGATCTAACTAAGCACTCATGCACACACCCTAGGGAATAGCTAGAATGTACATAAAGCTCTGGAGGTGGTTTTATCAGACAGGGAGACATTGAAAATAGACTTGAGATACATCTTATGATGACATATATGTGCATTTGTATAAAAAAGTTAATCTTTTACCAATGAGGGGGTAAAAGGTGTGAGCAATGCACCTACACCCCTATTACTACAAAGGAAATAAAAAAGTATCATTTTATCAGAGCATTTATAAAAGCATAGGACATTTTGGATCATGTCCTATCCCGAAGTCCTCAGATTAGAAGAATGTTTTTCAGAGTTTGTGTGAAGTTTAGTCTTCTTTGGCCATGAGTACTTTTCACCATTTTGTACTATCACTGGACAAATGAAGCAAATGTTCTAAAAAAAAAATTGTGCTTATATTTGATCAGTTTCATTTATTAATAATAACCTGCAAGTAAAATGTGTCTTTTCATTTATTTTTAAAAAACTAAAGCTATCTTCTTAATTAGTTAATACAGCATAGATAGCTCAAAGTAATTATTTAAAAATACCTACCCATTACAAACACCTCTGATCTTATAACTGAAGCATCTAGTAGCTGATGATACACATTTATCATTCTGTGCAGGCAAATAGTCACTTTGACTTGAAGGAAAGAAAGAAAGAAAAAGGACACATCTTTAGAAAGCAATTCTATTTTGGGGTTTTTATCCTAAGGAAATGATACAAAAGAAGGAAAAGATCTATACATCAAAAAGCTTTCCTTAGGGAAAAGCTGGAAACAACCTAAATGCTTAGCTATGTGAGAATAGTTAATTAAACTAGTTTTCCACTTAATAAAACCTTATGCAAGTTCTTCCTATTCTGTTCACTACTGATGCCAAATCTAGTATATTTAATAGTTTAAATATATTTGCAGAGTGAATGAATGATGTGCCCATTAACTTCATAATTAGAAGCACTTTTCAATTAATTACAAAAACTCTGTAATATAAAATTTATCAAGAAAAGTAAAAATAGATATATCTAGAATTCACTATGTTAAAAAATAAGTCAATAAATGGAAAAGAATAAAATAATAAACACTTAAAAAGATAATTTTCCTGGAAAATTTCAAGTCATTTTTTTCTGTAAAATAAACCAAAATCAATTATATACATGAATGGCTATGCATAGCCTCTCTAAACCTTCTTTTGTAATTTATCCTGAGAGCCAAATTTTTTCTTTTCCACTCCAAGCACTAAACTTTGTTTACTTATTTTTTAATTTACCTAACACTTCCTCTTTAACTTCTCCTTTCTCCTTCTTGTCCTCTCATTATACATCTTTTAGCATTTGCAACAGCAAGAATAAATCAAAAAGAAACCTTGATTCTTCCACATAAAAGGTTGTGGCTACCACAAGCATACAATGCATGCTACAGCTGTGATTCCTGAAGATACAAACATAATGTGACATTTAACTTCATGATGAAGTACAACTGATTTCAAAATATAAGTCCATTGAATATTTCTAAAGCTAAAATTATAATTTTAATTAGAAAAATGTTATAGAGGAGTGGAGATTTAGCTCAGTGGTGCTGGGGCCATACCTTCCTCACAAGCATGAGATCCTGAGTTCAATCCCCAGTATTGGAAAAAGAAAAAAAAAAAGAGAAGAAGAAAAAGAAAAAGGAGGAAGATTAGAAAAAGAATAAGAAAATGAAAGAAGAAGAAGAAGAAGAAGAAAATGAAAGAAGAAGAGGAAGAAGAAGAAATTAAAGTGATAATTGTCAAATGAGAAGATGAACAGCTAATTATTTTAAATTTAGAAGTCAGATAAAGACTAAATTGGTCCATAAAATGAACCAAGAATTTGGAGCAGAAGCAAGAAAGAATTGGCAAAGCTGGGCATAGTGACATATACCTTTAACCCCAGAAGGCTGAGGCAGGAGAGTACTAGGTTCAAAGCCAGCCTGGAAAAATAAATGAGATCTTGTTTTTAACTTTAACCAAGAACAAAAATACAGGGGTAGAACTGCTAGGAATGTATTTGAATGTAAGAGCTGGAATGCTAGGTATGTACCACCACATGGAGCTTCTTCAAGGTTTTTGGAGACAACATTTAACTCTGAAGTGTAGGCTCATTTGAACTCACTATGTAACTCAGAATGTCACTGAAATCATAATGATCCTCCTGCCTCAGCTTCCCAAGACCTGAGATTACAGATATGTGCCACCACAGACAGCAAGACATTGAGTATTTCTCTTTTTTTTAGGTTTTTTGAGACAGGGTCTCGCTTTGTGGTTCAGGCTGACCCTCAGCTCAGCCTCAAACTCACATCACAATCCTCCTGCCTCTGCCTCCCGAGTGCTGGGATTACAGGCGTGAGCCACCACGCCCGGCACTGTGGTATGTGATACTGGTTGCTGCTGGGTGTGGGTCTCCACACCCAGTATTGTTATGTGGTTACCGGGTAATCGAACTCGGGTCCTTGCGCTTGCAAGACAGGTGCCGGAACCACTGAGCTAACTCCCCGGCCCCACATTGAGTATTTCTAATGCAACAAGTCCAACTTCTTTTTTTTTTTAAATTGAAATCTTTATTGATACATTACATATACACATCATAATTGCACTCCACAATGGGTATTTGTATCAGTATAAACAAGTCCAACTTCTTGATATAAGACAGGGAGAAAGAAGGGAAACTTGGTGGATAATTATAAGATCCTCTTTGGAGATTTATGTAAGCTAGAATATGTGAATTAATCTCCCAAATTAGTCATATTTGACATTTTTCATCCTATGGTCTAATTTATCAGTCATAGTGCATTTTTCTGGAAAGATGGCCTAATTGTAAATATTTTTCTCTACATAGAATTTTAATTGTTCATTAGTTCCCACATTGAAGTTTTCAAAATGTGATAATCTGCATTTTTTAAAATTGAAATCTTTATTGGTACATTACATATACACATCATGATTGCTCTCAACAATGAGAATTTGTACCAGTATATGACACAACTTAATTCTCATTTTTTCCCAAATACAGATTATATATGATTAGTAAATTGTCACATTGCCCTGTCAATAATGTAGTGTTTCTTTAATTTGAAAATATACTCATAACATGAACACATGTGTATCTGTTTTAACAATCCCCAATCTATCTCTTCTCTATCTGCAGTACTAGAACCATATTGTTTTTATATCAATACACAATTTTTAACACTTAAGACTATGAATATTCAATTTTATTTTGAAAAGCAAAATTGTTTTTTTTATGTGTCCATTGAAATAGACTAGAAAATTTTAGCAGTAATGTCACTGAATTTTTTTTTTTTGAAAATGCCTCATTCAGTAATTTAGCCAAAACTGAAATCTTAACTTCACTGAAAATTCTTGACCTAAAATGTCCTCATTTGGCATAAGATACAAAAAATTAGACATTTCATATGTAATTGAATGTTATTCTAGATTTTTCCTCATATAAATGGAATATATTCCCCCAGTAGTGTATAATTTTTGGTAGTGTTCTACACAGATCTACTATGGAATAAGAAGTGTATTAGGCAGGAGGAGTAGGAGAAAGACCAGGGGGATGAGAGGTGCTAATTTGGAGACATCTAGCTTAGAAGTATAAAGCTTTTAAGTGAATTAATGATAAAAATGAGAGTTATTACTGATAAAGTACAGTGCAGAAAGCATTATGGGAAATTCCATTTCCTACCATCTTTGCCATTCATTCAAGTTTATTTTTCTAAAATGTTTCGGTGAAATTATTCAAATGATAAAATGGACTAATTCTAGCTAGTAAATCTGTAACATTTGCTTTGTCATAGAGAGGCTAATTATTTGCACAATATCATTTCACTGACAATAAGAAGCTACTATGTGCATAACATTTCAGTAGGTAATAAGAATATAATTATTGATAAAATATATGTAATATGGTCAGAGCAAGAGACAAAATAATGTGTTAACATAAGTAGAGGGAAAAAAGGAGACCTTATGGCAAAAGCAGGAGTTGAATGAGGCAAGGAAGGGACTAGGAGCCAATAAGTCTGAAGGACATCAAGGAGCCTTGAAAGACTAAAGCACTACATCAACCATTTCAAATGTTAGACCTCCAAAATGCTACTTCTCCCTTTGTATTCTTTTAAGCAGTGAAATGTATGGTAATTTGTTGTAGCAGCATCAGGAATCAAAACACTAATACATCCACACTCTTCACTACAACTGCACACCTTTCTCACATGCAGCCTTTAGCTTTAACTCCCAGGGCGGCCTAACTGGGCCCCTTTGAAGCACCAACACCATCAGCCCCACTCCCAGTTTTCTATGATTTTTCTAACTTACCCTCAGTTCTAGCCTTGGAATGTGTCCTCTTCCCTTATAGCTCCTGTTGATAACCTGCTTAGAGCCAAATCTGTTTTATTTTATTCCACTGATTTGAATTTCTCACATAATAGTAGTATCCAGACATCACTTTAGCTTTCTAAACTCAATGTTATGTTTGCAACTCTTTTAAAGTCATTGGAAGTATTCAGTTTGCTGATTTACCAGATTTAAAACCTTCAAAGAAATAGGAAATACTCATTTTCAAGTTTTAATCATCCTGGCAGAATGCTCAAATTTTTGACATCATGTTGCAGACACACACACCACATAGTGGCGTTTGCCCAGCATACTTGAGTAAATGTGTGAAGCTGTTCTGGGCCAAATTTCTGGTTATCATAGGCTGTGTGCAAAGGCCCCAATACTGAGAACCTGAAATCAGAGAATTTGTGTAAGTATTTAAATCTCTGCTTTTCATGTTCAGTACATTTGCTAAACTTGTCTTGTTAATCCTGAAGAATAAAGCTTCTGAGCTTCTGACATTTCTAAAAACAAAGGGATATTTTTCTTACAAAATAGTGGTAATTTATATTTCCATGGAACTGTTATTTATAAGGGATTTTTTACATTTTCTCACTTGGGGGACACAAGAATCCTGTGAGATAAGAAGTCAGTTTCCTCTCACTCTTTTATAAATGAAGAAACAAATGGAGAAAACTAACTCACTTTCCAAAGCTACCAAATCAAAGAGTGTCGACAGACACCAGAATGTCTAACTCCCTTTGTTTCCTCACTCCCATGATTTGAGGTTTCTAAAGCTAATGATTTTTCTAAAACTCAGACTAAAATGTATATACATTCTTCAAGTTTCATATGTCACTTATGACTTATACTCTAAGATCTATTTTATTTTTATGGTATATTTTCTACTATAGTTTTACAAACCAAAGCAAAATGTGATGTTTTATTATATTTGTCACTTAGGAGAAAGACTCAGGTGGCTTCACACTGTTACACAGGAAAGTTTTTATGCTTTATAGTTAACTTGCTGAGGCAGCAAGCCTCATTGGGAAAGTGCTACAAGGGATTTGAAGATAAGAGCATGACTCAAATAGAGAAACCATATGCATTATGAAAAATGCTCCGGGGTCCACATGGCTGCAGGATAAAGAAGACATATACCTCTCTGCCCTTGGGAAACGTGGACAACACCATTCCTTTCTTCTCACATCACCTACTGAAGTCAGCCAGTTCATCCAGAAGGAATCAATAAGACAGCTACATACTTGGAATGTGTAGCAGTAAGCTATCTATTACTCCTCTTTTCAGATATAAAAAGAAGAAAGGTGTAATTTTCTTCAAATTAAGGGGGGATAATAGATAACCTAGCATAAGCAATATGCAAGCCTACTTAAAATAATAGCAATGCCACTGTGAGCACCCTCAGGAGTCACACAAAACAAAAGAAGAAAATAATTTGCCATGTTCTTTGTAAATGACTTGTCACTTAACAGTTATTAATTGAATAAGACCATTCCTGTAAATGAGCGATTCTTCTGGAAGCAAATACATGGGGAGGCTTTCTGTACTACAAATTTAGAAAGTTTCAAGATCAGAGTACTCCCTTTGTTCACCGCTATGATCCTGGGAGTGGTTACCTGTATGTCTTCAATTTCAAGCCAGTCTTTGTGTGTGAGAACTTTTAAAAATGGAAATGAGATAATGGAGGAGCGAGGAAGACAAAGCAATGCAAGTCACAGTGGACTCGGAAGATGGTTACCAGGCTGAGCCTCTAGCTATGCGACATGAGGAGAGTTATCCAGCCCCCTCCAAGTCTCATGGTGTCAGTTACAGATATACTTAGACATGCCCAAAGTTAGACTGTTAGATTTTTATATGACATATTTAAAGAATTCAGTATAATATGCAGAGGTCCTCCATCGTCCTTACTTCATTTCCCTCCTAAAATGTTTTCTTAAATTATTTGCATGCTTCTATATGCTTCCACCAGTGCAATACTAAGCATTGGTGAACAAAGAAACTTCATTGTTTATTCAGAGATTCATGTACATCATGTATTTACATATATGCATATGTTTTTTTCAAAAACAGTAGGAATTAGTCAAAAGAGATGAATCAAATAAAATCTTTTATCTTTGTAACATGCAACAAAACATATTTTCTTATTTTTGTTCACTTAGTAGTGCAATAGAATAAACTGTTTCTTTCTGACAACCGCTGAAGTTACAGATATCTAGATAAGCATACTTTAATAAAGTATGAATTTTTATTCAATAGTTTCAGAGCTTAATCTTTAATGCTTAAAATAAGAAAATAGAATAAAAATATATGAGCAGGAGTAATAACCCTCATTTATAAAGGATTTGTCATGAATTATAAAAGGCATTTCAGATAATCTCTACAGCACCTCAGTGAAGCTGGTACAGTTATCATTCTTTCTTTACTCATGGAATGACAGCATCTATATTGTACCTGACTTTATTGGTACATATTATACACACATTATGATCACATTCAACATTGAGAATTTGTATTGTTACATGACACATCTTTATTCTCATCTTTTGCCATTACCCTGCCCTCCCTACAACACCATCCCTTATATACATAAGCTTTGTTTCTTTTTAAACTATCAAATTTTTTCCCTTGTTTACTTTCTCCTATCTTCCCTTTCCCTTTTCCTTTTGCACATTTTTCTTCTATTTCACATTACCGGTCATATGTTTTGATGTTCACTTACACCTTCAATTTTTCATACTAGAGAAAAGATTTGGTATTTGCACATCTGTGTCCTTTTTATCTCATTTATGAGTATATCCTCAAGGTACATCCATTTGACTATAGATGACTCAAATTTAGCATTCTTTACGGCAGAGTAATATTCCATTTTACTATATCTATATCTGTGTGTGTGTGTGTGTGTGTGTGTGTGTGTGTGTGTGTGTGTGTGTGTATCTTATTTATCCAGTCTGCAGTTGGTGGGCATATGAGTTATTTCCAGGATTTCGCTATCAGAGACTGAGCTTCTATAACTATGTGTGCACAAATGTTGGTGTCATATGATTATTTTAATTATTTAGTGTATATACCTAGCAGTGGAACAGCATGGTCACATAGAACTTCTAGTCTTAGTTTTTTAAGGAATCTCCACACTGTTCTCCACAGTGGTTGCACCAATTTACATTCTTACCATAGACAAATGTTCATTTCTCCCTGCAGCCCTACCAACATTTGCTGTTGGTTGATTTCATGATAGCAGCCATTCTTTGTGATATGAGGTGAAATTTCAGTGTTGTTTCCATCTGCATCTATCAAATGACCAGTGATGCTGAATATTTCTTCATGTTTCTTTGCTGCTTTTACTTCTTCAAGTGAAAAATATTTGTTCATTTCAGATGTCCATTCTTGAACTGGATATTTAAATTGGGGGTCTGTTTTTTAAGTCCTTTATAGTAAGCTTTTGTCTGTGAAAGAGGTAGTAAAAACTTTTTGCATGTTGTAGGTTTTCTTTTTGCTCTGTTGGTGGTTTCTCTTGCTGTGCAGAGATTTTTAATAAGATGAGATCCCATTTGTTGATTCTTTCTGCTAGTTCTTGTGCTGTTGAGGTTTTGTTCAGAGAATCTTTCCTGGTTCCAATGTCTCTAAGAGTTCTACTTAACCTATTTTCCAGCAGGTTTAGTGTTTCTGTTTTAATATTTAGATCTTTAATCCATTTTTATTTTAGTTTGGTGCATGAAGAAAGAGATAGATCTAGCTATAATTTTGGCAGGTTCAAACCCGGTTTTTCCAGTACCATTTGTTAAAGAGACTATCTTTCTTTTATTGAAGATGTTTGGCTCCTTTGTCAAAGATGAAGTGACTTTATATATCTGGGATTTTCTCTGAATCTTCTAGTCTGTTCCTCCGATCCTTGGGTCTGTTTCTTTGCCAGTACCACGCTGTTTTTATCACAGTGACTTTGCAGTATAGTTTAAACTTAGGGATTGTTTACCCCATGTCATAAGCTCAATGAACTCCTGCAGCCCTGAACTTTGCAAGAGTCCAGGGACTTGTAGGGGGAACTGACTCCACAAACTCATCAATGACTGTAGTCAACAGAATTTCTTCATTCTTTCAGTGGATGTTTTTTCCTTGTGGCAGACAGGGCAGTCATGTATCCAAGGCTTAGACCTGAATCCAGGAACTGCTACCTCACTTATTCAGTGTGCACTGACAAGTAAATGGAGTTTCTGGTGGCTCCTCCCCGTATATCAGTCACATCAGAGGTCAGAGTTCAAGTATCAGTATGGTTAGACAAGAACATGGAGAGTCTGTGGGCTCCTATTCACATGGTCATGTGGGATCTCAGGACCAGCATAATGTGGGGAAGCTGCGCCAGACCCACACCAGAGGCCAGTGGACACAGGAGCAGCACTTACTTAGCATGGTCAGAGACAAAGCCAGAGTTTCTGCAGGGTCCTCCTCCTACACTGTTTGCACCTTGAAAGAACAGTATACAATCTACTGGAAGTCTTGCAGACAGTGGCACAGCTCAGATTTAAACCTGTGTCAAACTTCCAAACTCCAATATATTAAGCTCTATGGTCACAGTAATCTTTTGTTTAATATAAAATATAAGTTTAAAACTGAGGAGGAATGGGCAGAGGAGGAATATAGCTCAGTGGTGCCATGCAAGCCTCACAAGCTGAAGTCCTGAGTTCTATCCTCATAACTGCAAACTAAATAAATAAGCAAATAAATATATATAAAACTGAAAATCACTCATGAGCCCTAAAGCACAATAGATAGAAAATCTGAAGCCAAATTCCTACTCTACTGTCTCCTGCAGCCTTTCTCGTGACACTAGATCCCTGCAAAAGTCACTCCATGTATTGGAGCTCAGTGGTCTTCTGAATCATTGAAAACAGTTAGTAGATTTACAGAGCTGAGGTGAAGACTAAAAGTGAGCCTGGAAATCCAAGTGCCCCATAAACAGTAGTTATTGTGTTAGTATTCAGCCCTTACTCAAGGATCTCTTCATTTTCAATCTACTTTATATCCATACAGAATTCAGGAGAATACTCCAATACTCAGTGTAATATCATGATATTGACCTAACTTTTACATTTCTGTAAAAACAAAATTGTTTAAAATGGAATAACATTTTAGGGTGCAATCTTAATGATGTTTAGATATGGCAATGTTTGTAAGTACTAGTCCAGAATAACACCATAGTCAAAATAAATTTCTAACAGCATTTCAAAGAGACTGATTTGAAGGAAACAAGCAAAAAAGACCTATAAAGCAGAGCCTGGAGGGGAAGTAGCTCCCTTGCAGCCAGTGGGCAGATGCCTCTACCTTGTTTCCTTCCACCAGCAGGAACTCTGGGATGCTACTGACTGAACAAGTATAAATGCATAATAGTAACAGTCTTGGGTCAGGGAAGAAGCTACAGAAGTAAAAATCAGGAACAAAAAGAATTGAAAAAGATTGATTAAGTAACCTTCTGCATGTAATGAATTGCTGGAACAAGCTGGTATAAACACATTTGAACATGTGATGCAGTTTTTCTGGAAGGTGTTTTAACACTGGGAGTAACCTTCGGTGAGGACCCATGACGTGTGACCCCCAGGCTGCCTTCTCTCACTGCTCATAACTATAAGGGCTGAATTTGAGCAGAGATGGATTTTAGCACAATGCTGCCAATTGTTATGTGGCACCACTGAAATAAATGCCACAAACTCACAAAATAAGAAAGTTTGAACCTTCCCATTCTTCATTCTCATATTGAATAATAAGCACAAAAAAAGTGATTTGTGAAGATGGCATATCCATCTGCATGTGAATATACATACTATATATTTGCTGATGTCAAAGCAAAAATCACTTAGAGAAAAAATTCAACACATCAAACAAACTACAAAAGAATTTTTAAAACACTGTGAAATTGAATTCCTTAAGAATAATAGTATAAATAACATGATAACTTCAAACCTATGGCAAGCCAATCAAAGATCTATTTTCCAAAGTTTAATAAATGAACATATGTTCTTTTCCCTAAAGCAGGAATGCGTGATTTGGAAAAGTTGTTTATATTAAAAACAACAGTTGCTCTCTTGTTTATATTTTGTAAGCTAAATTTTTAAAGATAGTTTCCAATTAGAGTTTCCTCAGACTGCCATTAGAGGGCATGAAAGAATAGTGTGCAGAAGAGAATCAAATAGCACCCAAAATTAGCCCTCAAGGAAAACACTGCCATATATTTTTGTTTCAAAAGAAGAATTTTTTTAAAAAAGTGGAAGTAATGTATATTCTAAGGATTTCTGATAGAGCAATCATCTATAAAGAACTTAAAGTGCTGAAACTTATTTAGTGCGCAGAAGACAAAAGCAAGTAACTATTTTAAAATGTATTTTGATGATCTCAAAAATTTGCCCTTATCAATCATTAGAGTACAATGCAAGGAAGAAAAAAGGTTCAAAGAGGTGGGAGGGATGACAGAAGAAAAAGAAACAGGTAGGAGAGTTGTAAAATCTCATCTCACAAAATCTCATTTCACATTTTGAGTCTTGAGAAGTGGAAGGAAGAAAAATATAAAAGAAAAATCATTTGGAGGCATAGCTCTTTGAACAACACATGATCAGTTTCGTGGCTTCCATGTCCAGCACCATCGAGCTGGTCTCTGCCTGCTTTTCTTGCACTACTTGCTTCTTAGCTAGAGGCAATGATGGCAAAAATTTAGTAAAAGAAAGAACGGATTTCAAACATGGAAAATAACCCAAATCTTCCCACTCTTTAAATCACTTAATATTTTAAGGGTTTTAAATATATACTCCATCCTTAAGTGACATTTAAAACTTGCAAAGTTAAGGGACTGATAACCAGTTAGAATCATGATTTTTCCCTTAAGATGTTAATGCAGCTGGAACCAACCTATTCAATCTATTTTTAACTTGTGGTTTAAAAAAAAATACAGCTTTTGTATCAGATCAATATAAACCCTGTCTTATATCAGGTGTCTCTTTTGTAGCAGTCACTCTTATCTTTATTGAATTCCAGGATAAATTTACGATATCAATCCCTTTCTTTAATTTACAAAACAGTAAAATCCCAAGATTGCCTTCAAACAGAAGGAACACAGGCTCAATATGTTTCTATCACGCTATGAAGACGGTTAAGACTCCCTATAGGGCACTTGGACTTAAATCCTATAAATTTCCTGCTTAAATTTTCAAACAGGAGAAACCAGGGATACATATGAGAACATAAACCCACCTTTCAGTGATGGTTCTGTGCTAGCCTGTACTGCTGTACTGGTATAAAAGAAGCCATAAAGGAACTGGAATTACAGTCAACAGGATCTGAGACGCCACACTCTATTTGTAAACACAGCACTCTGGAAAATATACAGAGACAGATGGGAAAAATATTTTCACCTCTCTTGGATGAGAGGAAGCCACTTAGCAAGCAATCTACCCCACAGGACTCATTTGGAATGACCAGCAAATGTCTCTGACAAAGCTTGATAGATATAAATGAAACAGCTAGTAAATCTACATGACACATATTTCATTGCTTATTTTAATCATTTTGTGTTTAATTTCATACTTCATGTCGACAAAAATCACATATAAATTAAAAACCAATAAATTTGATTCTGTGATATTTTATCTTAGATCTTACAACATTTTAAGATACATATTTGTTGATATTTCCTATCTAAGTAGTACAGGAAAAAAGAAAGTAGCTAAAAGAAGTCACAAGTTTCCTTTTTCTACATTAGAAAAACTATCAATTACTTACTTTCTGATTATTTAAGTTCAAGTTCATCCAGGAGGCCTCAAACCCTGTGTGCATTATTTTTCTCAAAGTTACTGTCACCAACAATTATGACTATTTCTGACTAATTTGCCTCCTCCTTAACACTGTTACAAGATTGATGGAGTGTTATATTCCAAGATAGAAGCTGCAATTGGAAAATTCCTTGATATTTGTTTGATGTATGAATATGATTGAGTAAATCCTCAGCAGTCAAACAAAAAAGCACACATCCAGGTTTATAATTTGTAAGTATGCTGATCTCTTCCATTTGACAATATTTCCTGGGTGGCTGTTACAGACCAGAATCATCACAGGCCCTTGGAACCCTCAATAAATAAGATAATTATACAAGTCTTATCCCTTATGCAGTAGATCTTATTTAAGAGCAGTGAATGTGAAAAATCATTTGAGAATAAAAAAGACTCTGTGAAGATGGGAAAGGAATCAGGAGGGGAGTAGAAATTGGAAGGGAAAATAGAAGAAAGGGAAGTGAAAGTGATCATGATGTGACATATATGCATACCATGTCTCTGCAATGTGTGTAATTATGCATTGCAAACATAAACTAGTCACAAGTCTACCAGCTCATGTTATCAATTAAAAATAAACAAGATAATCAAAAGAATAAAATTATAAGTACTGAACAGATAAAAAGAGGTATTTAACATACACAGTAAAATTCAAGATTTCTTAGCTTCATGAAAAAAAGAACTAAGAATTCTACAGTATCATGAAGATGGGACGAAAGGCATAAAATTGGGGCTGCCACCTTGTTATCTGAATTAGGGAGAGCCTCAGGTATCAGAACTCCCAGTCCCTCTCCTGAATTACTGTTCTCTCAGGATAAAAACCCTCCTCAAATGAACCAAATTTGGTTGGTCATTGAGAATCAAATTTTAGCTCTCTATTAGTCTGGATCATTACTCAAACTGAAATGGATCCTGAAGTCACAACAAACCTGCCATAAGATCAACTTAGGTTATGATCATTATTTTAGTTTAAATTTAAAAACAGTCTTGATTTACAGCCCCAATAAAATGCCAGCCACATGTGCTTCTAGGTAAACTTAGATATAGATTTAACCCATAAAGAGTTCCGGAAGGAATATTCAAATATCCTTTCCTGTGTGGGATTAAGTGACAATCCTGGACCAATGGCTCTCTAAAGACACTAATTTCTGCCTGTGCACAGGAGAGAGACTTTGAAGAGGAGCCTGAGCCTGAAATTCACCAGTGTAAGTTACACTCAGCCCTCGTGAATGAATTAAGCACATAACTCAAGGGTCCACTGTATTTAATCTCAGCTTCCCACGTGAAGAAAGCCTCCCTCCCACAGCCTAAGCTACTCCCATCTGTCACTCTTCCGTAACAGGGCATGAAACCTAAGTCCACCTCAAAGGCTGAGTCTATGGGCCTAATGGATTGCTGTGAGTCTCAGCTGTCCAAGGTGAAGTTGGTGTGTTGAGCTTCTGAACACTCTTGTAAACAGTGAAGGACCCTACCCAACAGGGTGAAGAAGAGACCAGGAAAACAAAAAGCTCTACATTACTATGGCAAAATCACACAGAAATGACAGCTTGGTTTACTTGGAAAGAATTTGTCCCCCTCCAGTGAAACCTCAGGACAAATAATTTGCCTTTCTTGAACATCAGTCAGACTCCTGCATCAATCTAGTAAGCATGGTCTTACTCACCTGCAGGTTTATTTTACATACATGAATACTTGAAAAGTTCCCAGGCACCATGGAGATGTAGAAAAATGTGTCTTTTTTACACACTACCTTTAGTGGTTCACACCACTTGAGAGTTTCTCCTATGTTTCTGACACCTGAAGTGCTTTATCATGATTGTACCTTTGTGGGTGACTCTCAAAATTTCACCCCAGAGTTATTTTCTTTTATCTAAAACTTCCTTAGCTTTTTCCAGATGGAAGGGTTCTTTAGTTACCCATGACACTATGGCATGTACCTGACAAGTATAATTCACTCTTCTTTTCACCTAATATGAACTCTAAAAGCACCGTTGTACCCTTTCAAAACATTGCTTTTTAACCACAAAGTCTTGCACATAAGTAAATACTCAGAAAACTCATTAAACAATAGCCCTACCCCACCTTGCTTATTCTGGAATAAAATCACTTTTGAGAAATGCTTTATTTTGCATAACCATAAAAGTTAAATATTATAACAATATCATAACAGTGGAGACATATAAAACAGACTCAAAAGTTTTGGCATATGGTTCAAATGTATTAAGGGTTGGCTTTTCTTATTGTACTCTGGATTTTTATGGTATTTGTATGTGAATAGAAAATTCTGTTTTTAAAAATAGTAAAATACATTCAGAGCCATCATTTATTTTCTGCATGTAAGTTCTCAGCCATCAAAAGCTTTGCTTTTTCTCAGCATAAAAAAGCACAAAGCTTCACAGCTTGGCCAGGCACAGTCCAGCCCTACAGCACTGAGTGACCCTGGAGACTGCTCATTGACTAGATGGATTAAACACACTCCTCCAATGCCTCTGATGCTATTAATTTAAATTCTAAGAATAATAAGTATATTCTTAATTATTCAGAATCCTTTATACATACTTTATTTAAAATTTCAGCTCAAAAATCTAACTTTTAGTTCAAATTGCATTCCTATTTATAAACACAATGATATGAACCCTTTGTAGACATTGACTATATCTAAGCAGCTATAAATGTCATTGTTACATCAAAAGACACCTAGTTGTCCTATGGGTTTATTTTAGTTGGATGCCATAATGCATTACGTATTTGACTCTCAGTGCTTTCACATAGGGCAAGGACTCTCACATTTCCAAAGGCTCACTAGGCTTCACTTTATTAAACTTGTCTTGATTTGTGTCTAAGTGAAGAAAAACCCTACTGCAACCACAGAGTTTGGTCTTGATGTGTATTTTTGCTCTTGTTGTTACTTTTTTTAATTTAAATCTTTATTGGTACGTTATGCATACACATCATCATCACATTCAACACTGAGAGTTTGTACCACAATCTGACACAACTTGACTGTTATTTTTCCCCTTCCCCCAACCACTCAGTAACACTCCACCCTCTATATACATAAGCTCTGTTGCTTTTTTTATGACTATCACATTCTTTTTTCCCCCTCATTTTTTGCCCATACACCATTGGTCCTTTTAAATATTTTCTGTTTCACAATATCAATTATATATACTAGAACTCATTTACATCTTCATTATCTCATACCAGACAAAAGATAAAATATTTACACATCTGTGACTTATTGATTTCACTTATGAGAATATCCTGAAGGTACATCCATTTGAGTACGAATGACTCAATCTTAGCATTTTAATGGCAAAGTAATGTACTTGGGGTTAAATTAACAGCCTTTACAATGAGCTATCTCCTTAACCTGTTTCTGATTTTGAAACAGAGTCTCAATAAGTTATTACATTGTCCCGACTAAGTTCAAACTTGCAATCCTCCTGCCTCAGAGTTTCAAGAATATAATAAAATCTCTATGAAGCAGATGAGTGCCAGAAAAATAGCACAAAAAAGGAAAACCATACATTCTGCTTTCTTCGTATTCCCCAACTACTGATGTGACACTGGGAAAGTCAATCCATTTTTCTGGACAGCAGTTATGACAACTGAGAAATAAGTTTGGCTAGTTACTGGCATTACTTCTTCTATGTAAATCCACACTAGATACTTTATGTTTATTTGTGATAACTAGAGTTTTATTCATTAAAATAAAAAAAGTGAAAGAAACTGGGCTTTTTCACACTAATTAATCATCTCATAGATTGCATGTTTATGTCTTTGATAAATATTTGCCACTATGAAGCAGTTAACATATGCCCTAATCATTTTTTATTTTAAAAATATCTAAAATATCACCAAAGTTTTATATATATATATGTAAACATATCACATTTCACCCCATAAATACAAACCATATACAGTTATCATTATTAACATAAAATGATACTTAAAATTTCATATATCACCCATTTGTCATTTCCTAGAATTTTCTTTTATAATGATGAAATTACTGCAGTTTTCTAAAAAGAAAAAAGTGAAATAAGTCTGTTATGCTTTAATATTATAGAAGACTGTTGAAATTGTGATGCTATTCTGATTACAGTAGTACATATGTTATGGCATAATTATTTTTCTTACATCAGAAATTTTTAAGTGACAACAAATATCACAATTTATATTTTAACGATAGGTCATACAGTCATGGTAGCATCCTCACTGGCACAATCTACAGCGCTGACTTTCTGAGGAGTCTCAGTTAATGTCGGGTTACAGAAGAGAGAGCATGCTTTGGAAATGGCTGAGGAACCATAGGGGATGCAGGCTCAGGAAATAGCCTCAAAAGCCTAGTGCATGGTCTATTTTCCAGCATGCTTTCCTATGTTTTGAAAAACACTTCTAAAGTAATTCAAGTGGAACTTTAATTACTCACTAATTAGTATAACAAACAGGTTTAAAGTTTAAAGTTAAAACTAATTTATGTAGCCAAACAATCTCAATGGAGGAAAGATAGCCTCTAACAAACTGTACTGGAAAAATTGATTTTCAACTTGCCAAAAATTAAAGCTAGATCTATCTCCTTCACCATGGATCAAAATAAAAATCAAAGTGGATTAAATATCTAAATACTAAAGCAGAAACAATAAACTTGCTGGAAATAGACTAGATAGAATTCTTGGAGACACTAGCATAGGGGAAAGACTTTAAGAACACAACCTCTGCAACAGGAGAACTAGCTGAAGGAATCAACAATTGGGACTTTGTCTTATTAGAAAGCTTTGACCCAGGGCTGAGAATTTAGCTCAGTTGTTCCACTGTCTTCCTGGTAAGTCCAAGGTCCCAAGTTTGATGCCCAGTACTACACACCACAATGCTGAGCGTGTCTGTTGGCTCATGCCTGTAATCTCAGCACATGGAAATCAAAGGCAGGAGAATTGCTGTGAGTTTGAGGTTAGCCTGGTCTACATAGTGAATTCTGAACTAGCCTGAAATACCAAGTGAGACTCTGTTTCAAAAAATGAAAAGAAAGCTTCTGTACAGCAAAAGAAACCACCCAGCAGGTAAAAAGACAACTGACAACGTGGGAAAGAAATTTTTACCAGCTGTTTCACACACGAAGAGTATATAAAGGACTCCGGGAAATCAACCCCTCAAATTTAAAGACCCAGTTCAAAAATGGGCATCTGAAATGAAGAAATATTTGTACACAAAGGAGTAAAAGCAGAAAAGAAACACATGAAGAAATTATTCATCATTCGAGAAATGCAGATGTAAACAGCACTTGAGATTTCACCTCTCTCAACAAAGAATGACTGCTATCGTGAAATGAGCCAACAACGAATGCTGGCAGGGATTTGGAGAGAAAGGAACCCTTCGCTGATGGTGATGATGTAGACTGGTACAACCACTATGGAGGGCAGTGTGGAGATTTCTCATAAAATCAAATTAGAGGTTTTTGACCCTAATACTCCTCTGCTTTATATACATGAAAACATTAAAAGATTCATATCGCAGTGACACATGTGCACCCGTGTTTATAACAGCTCAGTTTATGATAGCTAAATCTTAGGAACAACCCAAATGCCTATCAACTGAAGACTGGATAAAAAAAGATATGTGGTTTTATTTAAATAAAATGGAGTACTATTTAGCCATAAATAATGATAGATTTGAGTCATTTACAGTCAAATGGGATGTACCTTGAGGGCATTCTCATAAGTGAAATAAATAAGACACAGGTGTGTAAATACCATATCAATTCTCTGGTATGAGAAAATTAAAATGTAATGAGTTCAAAAATATATGATAGGTATTGTGAAATTGGAAGAAAATGTTCAAAAGGAAAATGAGGTAGGGGAAAGAAAAGAAGTGAAAGAAACATATTGATAGTAAAAAGAAGCAGAGATAATGCATAGAGGGGGCAGGAAGTTGTAGAGAAGACAGGAGAGTGGGAAAAAATAAGAATCAAGATGTGTCATATATGGATACAAGCCCTCAATGTTGACTGTGATCATAATTTATATATAAAATGTACAAATAAAATCTATTTAAAATAGTCTTTTCCTATGCCAATGTCTCAAAGTTCTATCTAACCTTTCCTGCAGTAGGTTTAGTGTTTCTGTTTTAATATGTAGAACTTCAACTGCTTTGATTTCATTTTAATGCATGGTAAAAGATGCAGGTCTTAGTTTAATACTTTGGCAGGTTGAAACTCAATTTTTATAGCAGCATTTATTATAGAAGCTATTTTTAATCCATTGAGGGTGTTTGGCTCTTAAAAAAAAAAAAAGAGACAACTATGTATATCTGGAGTTTTTTCTGTATCTTTAGTCTATTTTATTGATCATGAGGTATGTTTCTTTTCCAGTACCATGCTGTTTTTATCACAGTGGCTTTTAAGTATAATTCCAAGTTGAGGATTGTGATATCCCCTGTCATGTACTTGTTGTCTAGAATTTCTTTTGCTATTATAGGTCCCTTGTACTTTCAGATTAATTTTGTATTATTTTCTCTAGCTCTGTGAAATAAGCTTTAGGGATTGCATTGAATCTACATAGCAATTTTGACAGTATGGCCATTGTGACATATTGGTTCTTTCTACCCAGGAAAAGGGATGTCTTTCCATTTTCTGATAATCCCTTTCATCTCCTTTTTCAGAGTACTGTAGTTTTCAGAAGAGGTCTTTGACCTCATTTGTTAGATTGATTCCTAGATATTTCATTATTTTGCAAGCTATTGTGAAAGAAACTGATTTTCCAATTTCTCCTTCAGTGACTCTATTGTTTATGTAGACAAAAGCTACTGATTTTTTTTTCTTTAGGTTTTTTGAGACAGGGTCTCGCTTTTGTGATTTAGGCTGGCCCTGAGCTCAGCCTCCAACTCACATCACAATCCTCCTGCCTCTGCCTCCCGAGTGCTGGGATTACAGGCGTGAGCCACCACGCCCGGCACTGTGGTATGTGGTACTGGTTGCTGCTGGGTGTGGGTCTCCACACCCAGTATTGTTATGTGGTTACCGGGGAATCGAACCTGGGCCCTTGCGCTTGCAA
>PVIR01024786.1:7058-25636 GCA_004026965.1 Petromus typicus | reverse complement strand
CCAGAATCCCTATCATTTTCAGTCAGCCTTCTTCACAGAGCGTGGAGAGCCAGGAAGCCGGCCAGGCATCCCTGGGGCAGTTCCTTAACCTGTAACCCAAGAGCCGCTGTTAAGGGTACTGAAGAAGTGGTCAAGTCTGTGCAGGAGGCAGCGTGTGTGTGTGTGTGTGTGTGTGTGTGTGTGTGTGTGTGTGTGTGTGTGTCTGTGTGGCTGTACGCATCTGGCCAGAGCCGCATTTTCTCTAGGTGAGTTTTAGGTCTCCCTAGGGTTTGGTAAGGACGTGAAGGCCACCTGTTCTGCCAAAGGGTGACTAGAGACTGTTCAGTCATCGGTCCCTGTCTCAGTGAGCTGTGGGGTCTCGGGGAACAGCACTAGCTGTCTCTGCCATGAGGAAGTACAGGTCCTGCACCCCTCTCCTAAGGCTTATATGCTGATGCCTGATACTAGAATAAAACATGGAGTAAAACCAGCTGTTGGCTCGTCTCCTGGGAGGTGCCTCGAGTCCTTCTCTGGTGGGTTAACACGGCAGGTCCCTCCCAACTTTCTGTATGATTTGCTTGACTGTGGACATGAACAATGGGCCTTAGGACTCCAGGGGGACAGGCAGACTAGCTTGTCCACTGGGACGCAGAGGGAAGACTGTCAGGCACTGATGGCCGTGACGCTGCTGGGTCACCACGCACAGTCTCAGCCTGTTTGCTCCGTGTGCTTAGAAAGTGTTGAAAATAATCGCACATGGTACACACAGGTCTAAAGCGCTAATACAGGTCAGAGACGCTCGTCCTGACCGGGAGCAATATTAAGGCAGGACACCCACAAGGGTGCCTGCATCTGACCTCACATCAAAGGACTATGCAGTAGTCTGACCTGGTGGCTGCTTGAGGAAGGTCTGAGGCACGGGGCAGCGGCCAGGCCACCATTACAGTGGAGTGTGGGTAACAGAAACGTCAGTCTGGGCAACACAGCCTGCCCTTCTTATCAGAGCTGTCGTTTGGCTCCAAAGCTGCAGAAATGTTTTACCAAAGTCCCCAGTGCAGTGATGCTCACAGCTGCCACCTCTAGGGCATGGCTGGGTCACCAGGGCCGAGATCCTGGTGCCTCATTGTAATGGACTGCTGGGAGGTGGGAGTTCTCAGAGGGCACATCCTGATAGGAGGAAGTAGGTCACGGAGGCCGTGCCCTTGAGTGGGCATTTTTGTCACCAGCCTTTCCTCCCTCCCCTGCTTCCTAGTCCTCAGGAGCTGAGCACCTTCATCCCACACCCCCTGCCGTGCTCTGCCTCACCGAGGTCACAGCAACAGAGCCAAGGGGGGAGCGACAGACACTCCTGAAAGCGCGGACCACAGTCGGTCTTTCCTCCTTTATGCGGACCTCTCAGGTCTTCTGAATCAGTGATAAAAAGCTGACAGTGTGTTGGCGTGACAGAGTCCTCTGCGGGAATACGGGAAGGAAGGAACGCCACTCCTGCCCCGTGGCCACCCCATGAAATTCCCAGTGCGCCCATGCTCTTGTCAAAAGGCCAGGGGATGAGGCCTACAGCTTCCACGTGTGTGAGGACCCAGGGCTCCTGCTACTTACCCAAACCTCCTAGCCTCAGTTGTCCAGCCCTGGGAAGAAGGTCCCGCTCAGAACAACGTGGTACACCTCACCAAACTGCCCACCTGCACCAAGGGACAGAGAACACTAGTGCCCAAGCTTCTGTCACCCTTTCCCTTCCCAGCACGAGCGCCTGTACGCGTCTAAACTGTGCGCCGCAGCTGTTGTCCAGGGGTCTGCCCTGCCGCAGCGCTGCAGTTCGCCTCGCTGCTCAGTGTCCTCGGGTCCGCAGTCAGAAGGTGACGACCTGTAGGATAGGTCTTAGTCCACCTGTGCCGCGGCACAGTGTCTGAGCCTGAGTAATTTATAAGAAATAGAAATGTATTTCTAGTAGCCCTGGAAGCTGGGAAGTTCAAAATCAAGGTGATGGCGGGCATGGTGTCTTGTAAGAGCTCAGTGTCTGCCTCCAAGATGAAGCATGGAAGGCTGAGTCTTGTGAAGGAGAGAGACGTTGTTCCTAACAGCACAGGAGCAGAAGGGAGTGAGTACGCCCACAAGCCCAGTTATAACAACACCACCCCATTCTCCAGAGCTTTGGGCTGGAAGCCCCCACTGAAGAGTAGGCCTCTCCTGTTGCAATGAAGACTAATTTTCAACAAGATTTTTGGAAGGAACAAAAACATTCCAAATATAGCAAGTTGGTGTCCCAGCAACACATTGATCTTCCAGGAGCCAAGATGTACCTTTGGCCGGAGCATTTTCCAACTCAGTGGAAGGAGCTAAAAGAGGGCTCCCTGCTCAGTCCCTTCCTCGCTGCTGGGACACAGCACGGCACTGACACTGCAGAGGCAGGGGGAGTTTGTTTTTGTGCACTTGGCAGTCCCTGCTCAGCAGGTTGTGGGGGGAGAAAACTGCTCTGTCAAGGCAGGCCGAGAGCAGAGTGAGCGGGAGGAGCCAGGGAGGGAGGGACACCCCCCCACCCCCCCACCCCCACCCCCCACCCCGGCGCAGGCCCAGCCACCCTGCTCCAAGCAGGCACCGCCCCTTCCACCCAGACAAATCAGCATGGATGCCATGACACCCACAATCCAGTCACCGGTGAAAGGCCTGTCACTGGGCACAGAAGTCAGGTCTACAGCATAACAGTCCTCTGAGATCCGCGGCCTCCTCTGGCAAGGCAGCCACTTCATGCTATCAGCAGAACTTCTAGGCCCCAAGAGATACCTATTTTTTTTTTTTTTTCTTTTTTGAGACAGGGTCTTGCTCTATAGTTCAGGCTGGCCCTGAGCTCACTATGTAGCCCAGGCCAACCTCGAACTCACCGCAATCCTCCTGCCTCTGCCTCCTCAGTGCTGGGAAGACAGGCGTGAGCCACTGTAAGGCAAAACACTGCTACAAAAACTTGCAGGCCTGAGTTTCAATTTCCTAAGTCCCTGCTCTCGTAAGGTTAGGCCCACCTCTTTGTCCTCGTAAAAGCAGAACCAACTCCCCTCCCCAGCAGAGGTAATAGACCAGACAAAGACATTCCACGCCAGCCGCCAAAAACTTGCGCCAAAAGGTAGAACTGACCTGTAAATTTAAAGGTAGACCTACATGACCAATAAGGAGAGGCCACCTCTCCAAAAGCCCGTGAAATCTGGTATAAAAGCTGCGTTGCTTCCCCCCTCGGGGGCGTTCCTTCCCTGTAAGGACGGTCCCAATGCCGGTTCCTGAATAAACCTCTTGCGGCTTGCATCAATACTGTGTTGTGTGTTTCCCTGAGACGTGTCTCCCGAGATAGACCTGTTCAGGTCTAACACCACCATGCCCAAGCATTTTGATGATGGTACTGATTGAATCACCACGCCCAGCGTTGTTGTATATGGTTATCAGGGATTGAACTCGGGACCTTGCGTTTGAAAGGCAGGCACTGGAACCACTGGCCTAAATCCCAGCCTTCCTTTTATTTTATTTGGGTTAATGAAAAGTAAAATCAGATAACTCCAGAAAAACTTACATTCTGAGACCCAAACCAAATGGTAAACTCTGCTTACAGTAGTTTCCGTACAATTTATGAAAAGCAGTGAAAAGATATTGTTACTGTGAGACAAAAGTAAAGCTGTTTTGTGTCAGGCCCTCTCCGAACACCAAAAGACCTTGAGTCCCCCGAAGGTGCCCGCGTGGGAGTGGGCCTGTGTGCCCAGCTCCCAGAGGGAAAGTGCGGGCCATCTTTGTAACTGTGTTGCAGGGATAAGTCAAAGCTGCTCTGACTGTTCTGAATAATGTGTGGGGTCCCCTGGGACTAAACAACCAACTCCATAAAGGAAGTGCAAGGCGGCAGGTACACAGCGGGCCCCTCGGGCCACAGTGACTAAGGGAAAATAGACAGGGACTGCCCCCTGTAAGACTGGTTTGGGGCGGTTGAGAACAAGGAAGTGGGACTGTATATAAGTGCTGAGAGCGCTGGCAATAAAGGCTTCTCTACCATTTCATCTCCTCGTGATGACTCGCCCGTGGTTCACTGCTAGATGAGTAGCCCTCGGGAATAGGACGCAACAGCGTCCTTGTAACTGTGCTGAAGAGATAAGGTGGAAAGGCCCCTAACTGCAAAAAATCTCCCTTCTGTATTTCTGCTTGCTTGGTTCCCACACTGCCCCCATAAAAGGCCCCAGCTCTGAGCCAGGGGCCTAAGTCCAGCCCTTGGGGAGTGCCTCTGGCCAGACTGATAAAGATCTGCTTTAACATCTGCGTCCTGTCCAGTGTGTTCGCTCTTGGTGACCCTCACCCCAGCCTGCTCCCCAGAATGTTTGGTAAGACTTTCAGTCTGACATTACTTTCCCATCGTTGGTAATTGTACATGACACTCTTTTAAGGGAAGTAGAACTTTCATTTGTCCATAGTTGATGAGGTTTATTTTGCAAAATCATGCTGAAAAAGACAAGATTTATGTTTTGTGTTTTATTTACAGTCAGTGACTGTTTCAGGGAACTCAGACTGACTTTAAGTTTTGGTTACGTAGTTAAAGGCCTTGGGATATGTCTCAACTGTAGCCTCCCTCTGACTTCTTCAGCAGTTCCCATGAGAGGCCAGGGATGGCTCTGCACCTGCCTTGTAAGTGCGAGCTCCTGAGTTTGACACAAAACAGTACTCATGTGAGGATGGGCAGCTCAGCTCCTAAGGGGACCTGTCATACTTCAGGGATTGTTCTGTTAGGGCCCCATAGCACCCTAGGAATTCCATTCAAAGAAGTATACTCAGGGGTCGGGGATTTAGCTCAGTGGTTCCGGTGCCTGTCTTGCAAGCTCAAGGACTGGGTTTGATCAGGTAACCACATAACAATACTGGGCGTGGAGACTCACCCCAGCAGCAATCAGCACCACATACCACAGTGCCAGGCGTGGTGGCTCACACCTGTAATCCCAGCACTCGGGAGGCAGAGCCAGGAGGATTGCTGTGATGCGAGTTGGAGGCTGAGCTCAGGGCCAGCCTGAACCACAAAGCGAGACCCTGTCTCAAAAAAAAAAAAACAAAAAAACAAAAAAAACTACACACACATAAACAAACATTATTCACCAATGTCAAAATAATAGCTGTGTCTTAAATTCAGCCAATTTTTAGACCACCCACAAACTGTGTTCCTAATAGGCTTTGCTAACTTTGTGAGATGTTTCTTTCAGAATAACACCTTCAACTTCTCATTAATTTTTTTCTTAGCAATTCTAGGGACTGGACCCAAGGCCTTACACCTACCAGTAAACATACTACCAGGCCAGGAATTTAGCTCAGTGGTTCCAGCGCCTGTCTTGCAAGCGAAAGGACCCAGGTTAGATCCTGGGTAACCACATAACAATACTGGGTGTGGAGACTCACACCCAGCAGCAGTCAGTGTCACATACCACAGTGCCGGGCGTGGTGGCTCACGCTGTCATCCCAGCACTCGGGAGGCAGAGGCAGGAGGATTGCTGTGATGTGAGTTGGAGGCTGAGCTCAGGGCCAGCCTGAACCACAAAGCGAGACCCTGTCTCCAAAAAACCTAAAACAAACAAACAAACAAACCATACTACCAGTAAGTTAAATTCCCACCCCACCTGCAATACAGCATCACATTAAGCTCCCCAGACAGGCCTCAAATTTGTAATCCTGCTGCCTCATCCTCCCAAGAAGCTGGATTTACGACCTACACCATCACCCTGGCTCATTCTTACTTTCTTAAACTTCAATTCTCTTCCTTTCTTCTCCATTGTCTGAGATATATACCACCGCTCACAAATCTCTCCTCCAGGGTATGTGTCTGACTTGTTCCTGTGCCCTACGCCTCCACCTCCACCGCCTTGTCCATCCCGTCCTGTTAAGAGGAGGTTAGGGGGATGATAGAGGAAGAGGAGGCACCACAGAGAAAAGTCCCCAGAATTACGACACTGTGGCGAGGGTGAACGGCAAGCTGTTCAGCTCAGGACCGACAGACGACTAGAAACACGGAAAAGCCCCTAAGAGTGTCTGTTTCTTATTATCTGGGGGAAAGAAAGGCAGCCCAGAGAACAGGACGGCTTTCATTGTGAAGATGGAAGATGTATGTAGACAGGGTTAGTCAGTGAGCAAAATATATTGGCTTCACTCTATTACCTCATCACAAAACATCACTATAAGTCCCAGTTTCCCGGAATTCTGACTGCCAACCCTATTTAGGAAGCAGTACACAGTCAGCTAGTTTAGAACTTGAGTCAACATGAGGGGGAAAAAAGAGCGAGGGGTACATGACTACCCAACCCACCGAGATACAGACTTATTCACAAACAGATCCACTAGCTATATAATGCCAAGGTGCCAGCAATGAGACATCCAGAAGTGCACACAGAATATTTAAGAGAGGTCTCTGGATGTGACAGTCTATGATGCCACATCCACCTTTAGGAGCTTCTTGCCTGGTGGACAGGAGGAGAGCAACTGTACCTATTAAGGGACATTTAGGAGTTGAATTTAAAATTTATTTTTAAAGAATAAAAGCTTATTTCAGAATGAGAACTAAAACTCTTATCTGTTCACCTTTACCTTCTCTTGGAAGATAAGGGACATTCCCTAGTGTTTTTCTCTTGGGCCACCAAGGGGAGAATAATGCAATTATTTTTCACTTTTGGGTAATTAAGATTCCTTAATTGCATGCATTTACATATGGATTGGCCTCTTTCTTCCTTTAAGTATTTGAAAAATCTTACTTGTTAGCATTCCTCCCATCTTGAATTGTCTTTCTAAGGCGGAGGATATCTTTGTTCTGTGACAGATACTCAGTTTCACTGCTTATGCAAAGTCACTCTACAATCCCCTTCAACAATGTTTGCACTAAATCCCCGGCCCCAGAATGTGCACTTTTAAAATTCAGCCTAACAGGGCCTGTGATTTGGTCCAGTGGTTCCGGCGCCTGTCTTGCAAGCGCAAGGGCCCGGGTTGGATCCCCAGTAACCACATACAACGATGCAGGGGTGGAGACTCACGCCCAGCAGCAATCCGTACCACATACCACGGTGCTGGGCGTGGCGGCTCACACCTGTAATCCCAGCACTCAGGAGGCAGAGGCAGGAGGATTGCTGTGATGTGAGTTGGAAGCTGAGCTCAGGGCCAGTCTGAACTACAAAGTGAGACCCTGTCTCAAAAAAAAAAAAAAAATTCAGCCTAACAAAGCTCTTTATGCCTGTGACTGATGTGTCCTGAAAATGCTGTTTCTGTGGCAGAAGTCAAGCCTGCAACCTGCCGCACTAAGGTCCAGTTCCCCTCACTGCTGCAGCGGCTTCCTCGGATCCTCCCCAGGGACGGTCTAGGCTACTAATTTTAGTCTGTTAAATGTTGAGTTAGATGAAAACAGAACTGAAAATTCTCTTTCAAAGAGCCCTGTTTATTTTGGAGTATTTTTCTGGAGTCCTACGAATCTCTTTCTGTCCAATAGGAGGCGTCCCTCGAGTGAAGGATTCCAGGACCTTGGACAGCACCCGATCTTGGGTATTCTGCTCACCCACATGCACCGAGTGACGTCAAAAGTGTGCGCGCGCCTGCACCTGTGAGCACAGCCTGCCAATACAAAAGGCTGGTACTTAAGGATCTACAAAAAGAAATAGACCAGAAGATGATAAAACAAGATATGAGTGGTGTGTAGTACATCAAACATTTCTTCATTCACAAGAGATATTAACACATTAAAAATCGAGGTTGAATAAAATAAGAATAGTATGAGAACGCTGAGAAGTTGAAAACTATTAGAAGCAAAATATTCTGACGCTTCTATCTCCCCCTCCTCACTTTCTCTCTCCGCTAACCTGGATGTGTTGGCTTCACCGGACTGGGATGCCCGTGGGTAGAGGAGTACACTGGGCTGCGTGTCGGAGGCCGGAGGTGTGACGCCGGCCGCCACGTCTGGGCTCAGTCCGTCCTCTGGCACTTTCCTACACTCGTTTCCGGGGCAGCTCTACTTTCCCTCATGATATTCCTGCGAATCATGGACTGAAAACCCGGGCCAGTTAAACCTTTCCTCCTCTACGTGGAGAAACCTGAACAAATTTTTGTGATGTTCTTGCTAGAGAGCAGCGTGCTGCTGAAACACAGAAATTCCTTACTAGCCAGGTTCTTAAAACTGGCAAATTAGGGGCCGGGGAGTTAGCTCAGTGGTTCCGGCGCCTGTCTTCCAAGCGCAAGGGCCCGGGTTCGATTCCCCGGTAACCACATACCATACTGGGTGTGGAGACCCACACCCAGCAGCAACCAGGACCACATACCACAGTGCTGAGCGTGGTGGCTCATGCCTGTAATCCCAGCACTCGGGAGGCAGAGGCAGGAGGATTGTGATGTAAGTTTGAGGCTGAGCTCGGGGCCAGCCTGAACCACAAAAGCGAGACCCTGTCTCAAAAAACCTAAAAAAAAAAAAAAAAACTGGCAAATTATCCCAGGATCTCCGCACCGGTTCTGGAGAACAGGAAGAGTACCTCGAGGTGGAACAATCGCAGACAGCAGTGCCCTTTCCTCTGCAGCGTGACTGTGGCCCGAACAACTCATCAGTGGGCACAGTGCTACTGCAGGCAACCGACAGTGTGTGACAAAGGGGCCCAGAACACACTGCCTGTGGCGGCCAAGTGCTCTGCACCCTCGTGTGAGGGATGGCAGTGTGCTTCCTGAGTAATTGCCTACAAAGTAAAAAAGTATGGAAGACGATGCAGACCGCTATGGTGAGTATCGACAGCTGTGAAAGTGTCAGAGCAAGGGACCTCTGAGTCCAAACTGCGGTCAACTTTATGTGGCCTTGGTGGAATTTTAACTGACTTGGACTTTTAAGTATAAAGCGCATTTTGTTGCTTCGTTCCCTCTTTGCCCAGCAGTTTTTCTTCAGTCCACTGAAGTTTCTTCGGCCCAGTGAAGCCAGGTCCTGACCTGGGCTCCAGTGGGCCGGGGCAGCACCGGGTGGGTCTGAATCGGGCTGGAGCTGCTCGGTCCTTCAGACATCTGGAGGTTGACTCTCGACCCCCTTGCTGTGAAGAGCGCAGCCACACAGAAGTGTAGCTTCTCCAAGAGCTTCAGAAATATGTAAGAGTTGGGACACTTGCTCCAGAACTGTCCCTAGCGGCAGCCTCTTAAGTGATGAACTTAATGGCCTTATCCCTGAGGATGCACCGGGCGCTGGGCGAGCAACAAAGAGGCTGCACATGTCCGCGGGCCTCTGATGCCCTGGAGGCGCTGCAGGGCCCCGCTGGCCCCAGAGCCGGCTGGTTTAAGCACTGCTGCAAATCTTTGTTCCTGGTTTTCACACCTGTCCTATAGGCGGGCGAGTTGGCATGGCGTGCATCTCCCTGCAGACACGAGCAGGCGACAGGAATTGGAACCCACCGAGTATCCTCTCTGCCCCGCATGCTGCACTGGATTCCTCAGGGATGCCAACCCTTCTCAATGAAGGACAGTGTCCAGAGAGAGCAGGCAGGCCTCAGAGGTCAAGCCCATGCTCCAGAACACACAGGAAGGCCCGGGGACTTAGCTCATGGTGCCGCCACCTGCCTACAAGTGCAAGGTCATGACTTACATCCCTGGAACTGCAAAGAGAGGGAGAGAATCCACAGGAAGTGGGGCAGGAGTCCCCCCGAGAGAGGCGTGGCTGCCGTGTGCTCTGGGAAGCGCTGTCTGTCTGGCCTGGGTCTCTGGTGCCTTCCGAGGCCAGCTTCTGTCCAGTCCCTGGGGTGGTTCTCCCATTTCCAGGAAGCAGATTGTGGGTCTGGCTCATGTCAGTAATCACAGGAGCCAATTTCTTAGAAGTTGACTATTTGTCATAAATGTCTGTGCATATATCGATATTGATGTCAACATATATATCATGCATTGGTTGTGTTTCTCTGGAAAACTCTGATTAGTACAACCATCCTTGTAGGATTTTCAAAAAGATGTGGCAAAGGGTCACTGAAGGCAGGAACGGGAGAGCTGGGAAGCCTGTGGGGGAACTCGAAGGTCTGAGACCCCGGAAGCCAGTGGTGCCGACCGCACAGTCCATGTCTGAAATCCTGGGATGAAGAAGTGCAGAAGGCAAAGATGAATATCCCAACTCAAGCAGTGCTGGGTGTGTGACGATGGATGGGCCCCAAGCCATGGCCGAGGGGGTGGTGAGACCTTCAAGGGGTCAGGTCCACCGTGAGGCGGGCCCAGCATCGGGACCTCACCTCACACACAGATAACGACCGTCTCAAGATCCGGGCTTACTCTCCTGAAGGATGGTTCACGGCTCCTGCGAGCGAGCTAGGGCTTCGGGGATTGCACTGGCTACCTGAAGAGTGGGCTGACAGACGCGAGCCCCTGTCCGACTGTGTCCCCCTTCCTCCTTCCCTCTCCCCTTCTTTTCCTCCTCGTTCTTTCTCCTTCTCTCTCCTGCTTTTCTTTCCCTCCACCTCTGCCTTCCTCTCAGCCTTCTCCTCCTCCCGTCCCCTCCTGCTTCCCACTTCTCCACCATCACACAGGTTGTCTGTGGCCCTCACCAGAAGCCGAGTACATACACGCACTGGACTCTGGACAGGTCACAAGCCCAGAGGACCCAGTCTTGAATAGCTCCTTACAACAATGCAAATGGCCTAAGACAAAGAACAAATCCAACCTTCCGTCTGTGTGTTCTCCCCCGGCCCTCACCAGTCCGGATCCCGCCCCTGCTCGGGGCCCCTGGGGAGGGTGGCCTGGCCTGCTCCAGGACCACTTCAAACGCTGCCCCCCTGTAGATGCACCGCACACACCCAGAAAGAGCGTGCAACCAGAGACCTGGCGTCTTACGAGTCGACACCAAATTAGCCCCATGATGACGACAGAACATGTTAGTTCCCCAAATTCAAATTCAGCAAGGTGCCAGTTTCTGCACCATTCCTGGACCTAAAAGAATGCACTCTTTCCTCTTTTTGGAATTTTAAAATCACAAGTACCTCTAGGTTGGAATCCCATTCTGGAAACCCAGTGAGAGGATTGGGGCTACAACAGGGGAGAGACCTCGAGACCACAGAAACCCGAGGAAGCATGGAGGAGGGCATTTGTGAGGGCCGTGCAGCTCAGAGGACCCCGGAACATGGGGATGGAGCACCCGGTTTCTGCTGGCACTTGCCAGTGACCAGGACCACCCTTGAAATCCGGGCACACCTCGCTGTGGCCGGAGCCATCTGTGAGGTCATCTTTTCCTAACTTCTTGCAGGCTGCCCTGTGCCTGATGACAGGGAGAAGCTGCCTGCGACCTGGAGACCGCGTGGTCATTTAAGTCTCCTTAATAAGAGGAGCGGGGAGCAGGAGTTCCCACAGTATGCCTGGTCCTGCAACCACTCCAGAAGTGTACAGAACCCAGAAATTCACACACTGTTTTCACCATGAGCTAACCTTTCGGCCCCTTTCCTTCTCTTTCTGTCATAGTGAACCTGGAGTGTATCAAGGCCACACATCTGTCATACCCCAACCGGTTAGATGCAGAAGTGTGGGTGGCCCAGCTAACTCCTATTAAACCATATTTAGAAACTATAGTGCACCGGTTCTCGATTGGGAATGATTACTCTGTGGGGGGGCACACACTCTGTAGGCATTTTAGACTGTCACAATCGGAAGGGGAACCACTGGCTGTAATCACAGAGACCTGGATTCTGTTAAACATCTTACAGGTGCATGACAGCCTCCAGAATGCTCAAATGGCCCATCCAAAAGGGTCAGGGTAAGAAACCCTGCTGTATTCCAGTGTTGCTGTTGGCCCTGGATATGGTGGGATAAGGTTCCCCAAGCCACACACTGCTCAGTATGGTACGGATCACATCCTGGCCCACGCTGTAAGGTTAGAGGAAATAACAAGAATCACTCAGAATATTGGGTGTCTGCTCTTTTCTTTTATAGCTTTCAACAGAGTTTTGCTAGAATGGTGAAAATAAATATTGAAGATAATACAACATTTTCTTTCTTTTTTCTTTTCTTAAAATTTTTGAGACAGAGTTTTTCTTTGTTGTTCAGGCTGGCTCTGAACTATGTTGGCCAGGCAAACCTTGAACTCAGAAATCCTCCTGCCTCTGGGCCGGGAAGTTAGCTCAGTGGTTCCGGCGCCTGTTTTGCAGACGCAAGGGCCTGGGTTCGATTCCCCGGTAACCACATAACAATACTGGGTGTGGAGACTCACACCCAGCAGCAACCAGTACCACATACCACAGTGCCGGGCATGGTGGCTCACGCCTGTAATCCCAGCACTCGGGAGGCAGAGGCAGGAGGATTGTGATGTGAGTTTGAGGCTGAGTTCAGGGCCAGCCTGAACCACAAAAGCAAGACCCTGTCTCAAAAAACCTAAAAAAAAAAAAAAAAAAGAAAAGAAATCCTCCTGCCTCTGTCTCCTGAGTGCTGGGAATGCAAGCGTGAGCTACCACCCCAGGCATTGTGGTATGTGGTACTGATTGCTGATTCACCACTTCTGGCATTGTTGTATGTGGTTACTGGGGATTGAACTCAGGACCTTGTGCTTCCAAGGCAGGCACAGGAACCACTAAGCTAAATCTTTAGCCCTACAGCTTTCTTAAGAGGGTATTGCTCTGATTGGACTACATGTGACCTACAAACTGGATCCAAAGAATGTCTATAGTAATGGATTCAAAGTAGATTGGGTTGATTTAATTACTCCATGTAAACTTTTCAAATTTTTTACCTTAGTTATTCGCTTGATCAGTTGGGTAAAAACTGGCTTAATAGAAAGTGGATGGATTCTCAAACATGCTTAGGTGTTCAGTCTTTGGGACATGGCTGATATGATAGTTCATTGTGTCAACTTCACTGGTCTACAAGATGCCCAGATATGGGGGTAAGCATTTTTTCTGGGTGCGTCTATGAGGAGCTTCCAGGGAGATTAGCGTTTGAACTGATGAACTGAGAAGAGAAGATGGCGAGCCGGGGGTGGGGGAGTGGAGGGGAGAGGCATTATTCAACCCAAAAGAAAGGCAGGTTGGATTTGCTATTTGCCTTGCTGTCTGAGGTGGACACGGATCCGCCTTTGGCATTCTTGGTTCTCAGACTCAAGTCTGCACCGACCATCTGCATGGTTCTTGGGCCTTTCAACTGCACCACAGTTCCTTGGCTATTTTACCAACAGAAGGTTGGAAGCTTTCCGTCACCATAATGACGTGAGCCCAGCTTCTTATAATACGTCTCATTAGACAGACAGGTTACATACAAGCACACAGACATGCACATATAAAGATATACTTAGAAATCACTACATGTGAAATATAGTACAAGCCGCTATACGTTAAAAGGTCAATTGTGTAACAAAATTTGAATCTTGCTTAGAAACCACAATCGGGGAAGAAGACACAGATACAGATGATGGGGATGTGTCCGCTAATGGACGCGGCCTCTACGGATCCTTCCTGCAGCCCGGGATTCCAACAACTCCGCTGACAGCTGCGACAGCACGCCTGAAAAAATGTCTCTACCATTTCGTGGGCCACAGGCTGCCAGACCGGGCAGTGATGTAGCCGGACAGACCCCAGAGGGAATGCCGCAGCCACCGGGAGAGACCCGCCCAGCGACTCCACTGATTCCCAACAGAGCCCCGCCGCTCCCATGGGCTGTCTCCAAGTCGGGGACACCGGAGCTCAGGCTCCGCGCCTAGGTCAGGGAGCACTGCGGAACTAAAGGTCGCGGGAACCGATTGCCTGTGTAGTCGTTCCAAACGGAACAACTTCCGGTTCCTTCTAGGCAGCGCGGAGGCCAGCTCATCTCGGTGGTCTTCGGTCCCGGGACTCGGTGGTCTTCGTCCTGGGACTGGGTTCTCTGTGGGCGTCCCTGACCTCTGACAAGAAAGAGACGCCTCTTCTCCAGGGCGCGCTGCCAGGGCAACGTTGGCAGGAAAAAATCCGAGAGGAACGGTGATGTAAAACGGTCACAGAAAGCATCTTGCAGTATAAAGAGCGGGCGGAGGGAAGGTCTAAAGCCCTAACTCCAGGTCTTCCCTCTGATTCTCAGCCAGGGACACGTGAGCTGTCGGGCCCGTTTCCTCACCTGGAAACCGGTGGTGCCGGGCCGGGTGCATACGGCAGACACCCCGATGTGCGGGCTGTTCCTGTCTCCCTCAGGCCTTTGAGGACAGCTGGCCGTCACAGGCAAGCAGTGCCCTCACCGGGCCCAGCACTTGTTTCTCAAAAGCTAGACTGGATTCTGTGCTGCGCACCAGGCAGACAAGATGGCCTGACCACACACTTCACCACGAGCTAAGGATGATACGGGAAGCAAGCAATCCCCCAAATGGGAATACTACCACTCCCAACCCGCTAGATATCTGAAATGCAAGTTCGACTTTTCTAAAATCAAAGAATGAATTACAGAAACAACGGAGGTTAAGAGTAAGAAAAGTTGATTGAGAAAGAAAGCTTCTGCCTCAGGTCAGAAAGGGGGACCCAAAAATGAGTGACCCACTCACCTCACTTCCTAGGGGCTTTGTTTTTATGGAACAAAGCTACGAGGTGAGGCGCGTTCAAAGTGGGACAAACTGTAGTCAACCAATAAGATTACAAGTATAAACATTTAGGTATTATTGATTGAATGGGGATCCAATGGGAAAGCAGGTCACATAGCATACAAGGGTTTTTAGTCCGGGATCTTTCCTGGGAGCGGTGGGTTAGGACCTTGGCCCTCCAACCAGGTGGTTGATACCTACTTAGAATATTAACCGCTGCTGTTTGTTCTACGTGGGTGCGGTAGCTTCTCTCCTTTTGTAATGCTGACACTCGGTGATGTCTCTTGATTGTCATCCGTGTTGGCTCCTTGGCTGTCCTCCATGTGAGCTTTTTGAGGGCTTGCCCTATCTAGCTGCCTACAAGATGTCTAACCAGCTTGCCTACCTACAGAAAAGAGACCGATTCCAAGGAAAACCAAAGCCAGAAAAGCCTGCAGTTAGTTCCCAGGACTCAACTGTGAGCCAGAGACATGGTGTCCCCCTGGAGGTTCAGAGTGGAGGATGTCAGGAAGCAGGATGTTTCCAATGCAGTATGAGAAATAAGGGCCATGACAAGGGCACAGCAGGCCACCAAAGGAGCACAAGAGACAGCCCACTCCAGGTGACAGATGGGTATATGGAAGACCTCCTGGAGGAGGGGCTTCTCTGTCAAATGCAGGTGGCTGAGGAGTTCTTGAGATTCAGAAAGCTCTCTGTGTCCTGGGCCTCATCCATTCCCACTCAAGCACAGGGGCTACTTCTCCGCCGACAGCACACCAAACCCTTCTCTGGGTTGTCTGAGGCCCCATCTGCTTCTCCGGGTATGAACGCCATGGCTGTTGAAAAGGGCCTGCCCCTCCGCACACAGATGGGATCACAAAGTCCAGGCAGCGTGAGGGCGGAGACTTCACGGATATGACTGTGCTCTCTGCATGGTCATATTCAGAGGTTCCCGGGAAGGACCTGCCCAGGAGAGGGGAGACGGTAATGGAGAGCTACACAGTAAGTGGTATAGATATCTGCAATTTTTGAAGTATTATCAGTGTATGTGGCAAACTCGGCAGGCCTTCCCAAACTGATGATAATCTGAATATCAGAGGTGAAGTAGAAGGACATGAAGATAGTTAAATATTCCAGAAAATTGAAACCCACCAGCAATCAGTACCACAGTAACAGAAAATTCTACAGTACTTACTGTGTATCAAACACATGCTAAGTACTTTATATATTTTATCTCATCCGATCCTTACGATAAGTCCAAATTTCAGTAGTTTTACTCCCCGTTTACAGATGAAGAAACCACGACACGGAGAGACTTAATAATTTGTACTTTTTTTAGTTTTTTGAGACAGGGTCTCACTTTGTAGTTCAGGTTGGCCCTGAACTCATGATGTAGCCCTGGCCAACTTTGAACTCATAGTAATCCTCCACACCTAGCTTGCCATTGTTTCTTTAAGACCGTATTTCAGAGGAGTGACAAATCTGTAGTAGAACATTAACATTTTTTTTTTTTTTTGAGACAGGGTCTCACTTTGTAGTTCAGGCTGGCCCTGAGCTCAGCCTCAGACTCACATCACAGCAGTCCTCCTGCCTCTGCCTCCCGAGTGCTGGGATTACAGGCGTGGGCCACCGCGCCCGGCACTGTGGTATGTGGTACTGGTTGCTGCTGGGGTGAGTCTCCACGCCCAGTATTGTATATTGTTGCCGGGGAACCTAACCCAGGCCCTTGCGCTTGCAAGACAGGCGCCAGAACCACTGAGCTAAGTCCCTGGCCCCTAAACATTAACTTTTGACCTTATAAACTATGTATATATCACCAGGTGATCTAACCCAGTGATGGCGAACATATGGCGTTACGTGCCACAGCCAGTTGTATCACTGAAAGCTCTACCACATTCACCATCATTGACTAATTGTCATATTTTTTTGAGAAGTAAAATGATTTTATTTCCTTAGTCTTCACACAGATTATCTTATTACACATCCAGTGAATTCTTTCCTATTTTTTTTTTACAATATAGATATGGAAGAAGCTGAATAGTGTATTAGCTCAGATGTGAATTTATTAACTAAATCTGAATTTCAGTCTTGCCATCTCAGGAACTTGTAATCTTGATTGTCATGTTTTAACACCATTTCCTCCTGTATCCCAGTGTAACGCCAAAAGTCCTTTGCAGGTACAAACAAATGTATTTTATTTTGATCCCCATGATCACTAATCTTAGTCTATGTTGTTTTTTTAGTTTGAGACAGGGTCTCACTTTGTAGTTCAAGCTGGTCCTAAACTCAGCCTTGAACTCACAGCAATCCTCCTGCCTCTGCCTCCCAAGTGCTGAGATAACAGGCATGAGCCACCATGCCCAGCATTGTTGTATATAGTTACCAGGGGATCAAACCCGGGTCCTTGTACTTGCAGGGCAGGCGCTAGAACCACTGAGCTAAATCGCTGGTCCCTATATATATTTGTTAATTAATTTGACTCAAGCACTGTTTCCAGCAACACCAAGGACGTGTAGTCTATCGAAGAAAACTGCTGGCTCCTCAGAACTTGGATGGACATTAGGAACAGCTAGTGAAAGCACTCCCGGGACACTTCCATACCCTGTCATCGTGTTCAAATCGAATATAAAATTGTTTCTCCGGGCCGGGCATATAGCTCAGTGGTTCTGGTGCCTATCTTGGAAGGGCCAGGGTTCCATCCCCGCTAACCACCCCGCTAACCACGCAGACCCCCGAACGGCCCCGCCCACGACGGCCCCCCACGCGTGCTCCCAGCCTGCGAGTGTGGTCCCGACAAGGGGTGCTCCCAGTCTCCCTCGGGTGTAGCCGGGGGTGGACCGCTTTACATCTTGCAGCTCCTCCCAGGCTCCGCCCCTAAAGTGAAGCGGGCGTGGCTTACGGATGAGCACTTTCCTGGTGGACTGGGCGCCGGCTCAGTGCGCTTGTCATTGGTGATGTCTGCAGGAGCGTGGTTCTCAGACGGCTTCGTTAACTGTCATCCCCCGAGATGACCTGTGCAGCGACCACGCTCGATTACGTCTTCAGGTCCCTTCATGATCTCCGGGCCATGTTCCAACTGCCTGCTGGACATGTCCTCTTCGATGTCCATTTCCCCTCCGTAACTTAACAGAAGTGCAGATCACAAACAGCCCTCAGCCTATTCCACTTCCAAAAGACCATCTTAGGGCGCTTGCTAAACTCGGCAGCCGTGGAGTCGGCCCCCTGGCTCAAATACCCGAGTTCGGTAAGCGATGCGTTTTCACTTGGCCAGCACCGTCGCCCTCGTCCTAGTTACGCCATTTCTCGTATGAATACTGCAATGGGGGACCCTAGAAGGGGATCCTGGGGGCCGAGCCCAGGGCCTTCACACTGAGCTACATCCTTGACCCTGTTTAAAAATTTTTTGAGATTAAAGTCTCCATAAATCACTATTTGCCCAGACTAGGCCTAAACTTGTGATCCTTCTGCCTTAGCCTCCATACTGCTTCAGAGAGTGGTAAGAACGATGGGACAAGTGTGTTGGAAGCTGGGGATGGGGAGGGAGGTTCACAGAAATGTATCTTTATTGTAATATATTTTTAAATTTAAGCATTCACCATATATTCGGATCACACATTGTACGCAAGCCCCCCCCACATGCGTACTTTTCACCTGTCGCCAGTCCTGGCTTTAAGGTCGAAAAGCCCGGGTGAAGGGCGGGGAGTTAGCTCAGTGGTTCCGGCGCCTGTCTGGCAAGCGCAAGGACCCGGGTTCGATCCCCGGTAACCACACACATTACTGGGCGTGCAGCCTTATGCCCAGCAGCAACCAGTACCACATACCACAGTGCCGGGTGTGGTGGCTCACGCCTGTAATCCCAGCACTCGGGAGGCAGAGGCAGGAGGATTGCTGTGATGTTTTTGTTTGTTTGTTTGTTTGTTTTTAGGTTTTTTGAGACAGGGTCTCGCTTTGTGGTTCAGGCTGGCCCCGAGCTCAGCCTCCAACTCACATCACAATCCTCCTGCCTCTGCCTCCCGAGTGCTGGGATTACAGGCGTGAGCCACCACGCCCGGCACTGTGGTATGTGGTACTGGTTGCTGCTGGGTGTGGGTCTCCACACCCAGTATTGTTATGTGGT
>PVIR01024785.1:0-25524 GCA_004026965.1 Petromus typicus | reverse complement strand
TGAGATCTTTGCATCATGTGGGTCATGTAAATTTAGGTACTTCCACCTGCTTGTAGATTTGTCTTCCATGTATTGCAGACTATTTCTTCTATACTTCCAGACAGATGGCTGTCTCTGTGCTCTGTTTAAGTTTCTTGGCCACATGGCAGAGAAACCCTGGGTTTCTCACTGTAAGCAGGCAATTGAGCTCTTGCTATGTACAGGCATTTGGAGTCAAAGCTCTGCAATGAATTATAGACCCAATTATGGTACCCTGGTACTTTGTGATCACTAAGCTTTCAATCCTTCTTACTCTAAGATTTCTTCACTTATATATCCTGGAGAGTTTTGTAGTGCTGAACTTAGCTAGGTGCTATTAAAACAATTTAAACTATTCCACTGAGATTTTTGTGTTTATGTAGAGAGATTTTCTTCTGCTTTTTCTATCATCATAACTAGAAATTATCCTAAGCCTTTTAGATTTTTACCACAAAAGTGTTCACTCTAGTACAGATAAGGTAGTCAAGAAGTAGGTGCTGAATTGCTGTATAATTAAACTATAGATTATATTTCAGCCAGGTAGACTTTTGAACAAAGCAACTTTAGATGGTCAGGCATGTTGGAGGACACCTATAATCCTAGCACAGTAGGAGGCTGAGGTAGGAGGATAGCAAATTCAAGCCCAGCCTGGGCAAGTTAGCAACTTAATAAGATCCTGTCTCACAAAATAAAAGGAATTAAAAGCACAGGGGGGAGCTGGCTGAAAATGTAGCTCAGTGAAGAGGCACTGTGTTCCTCCTTCCAGAAAACAAAGAAGATTTATGTAACCTTTCTGGAAAATACATAGAGTGAGAAACTAAGACAATTTGGGGATGTGTGTCAATCTGCTTAGTCATTTATATTGGATTTCCTTCATAATGTAATTACCTTTAGGAGTCATGGATGTGGCTCAGTGGTGTCCTCTCTCAGCTGGAAAATGTAAGGTCCTGAGTTCAATCCTAGTTCTTCAAAACAAAGCAAAACAAAACAAAATGTAATTATCTTTTAGGTTAATCTGAGAAAGTGATTCTTGATAGTTTTTGTATTACTCATCCTTCTCCTCACTAAGACATACTGAACAATGCCCACAACTCAGAAGAAGACAGGCTTGCTTTGGCCTGTAGCTTCAGTAGATCCTGTCTATCATTGCCTGGCTCCAACGCACATCCAGGTGGAAGATGAGTGGCACAGCAAAGCTGCTTAGATCCTGGTGGCCAGGAAAGCAATACTGAGGAAGAGTCCTGTAGAGTGATGGGCTAGGGATCATAGAGAGTAGCCAAAATCAGGGCTTAGGGACCTACTCAGATATACCCAGGGACTTACTCAGGTATACCCAAGGGAATGGGTTAGTAATCTATGAGGTGCCCTTCTCTCTCTCTCTCTCTCTCTCTCTCTCTCTCTCCCTCCTTCCCTCTCTCTCTTTCTCTGTTTAGTTTTATATGTTTGTTTTATTTAAACAGCATCTCACTATAGAGTTCAGTCTGGCCTTGAACTCTAAGCAATCCAGAGTGACCTCCAACTCACAGAAATTCTCCTGCCTCAGGCTCCTGAGTGTTGACATTACAGCTATGGGTCACCATGCCTGGCCTACAAGGTGTTTCTTAATCCAATTAAATTGACAAATAGGGATTAATGGTCACAATTACTGTTTCTCAATTTCACATCCAAATCTCTCCTTAAACCATAGTCAGTCTCTAAATAAAGATAATAGTAAATAATCCTAAATTAAGATGGGATAAATATTCCTATTGTAAAAGAGAAAGGGGGGATTATAAAGAATCAGACTAAAGCAAGACTGAAAACTAGTGAGGCAAACATTAAATCCAATAGTTCCATGTCTCACATCCAGGACACGGATCAGTTCTAGAGGGTTCAGGTGGCCCGATCTCTATGGGCTTTGTGGTTGCCGCCCATTTGGCCTCCTTGTCTTGTACTATCTCCACTCTCAGGCTATAGTTTTCCTTAGTAGATGTTCCACGTCTCTGGCATTTCCAGCCTCCTGGGGTTTACAGCGTACCTTTGGTCTTATTTCTACAGCTTCATGCATTGTCCTATCAGCAGTTCCTTGACGGACCTACTGGCCTTTCCTTTAAATTTCAGTGGAAGTGATTACTACAACTCATGCTTTCTGCATGCCAGTAAAACCATCATCATGTGAATGATACCAAGTTCTGCTTTAAGTAGAAGCAGAAGCCACGCCCAGTTGGACCATGACTGCAGTGGCCTGTGAGTGGCTGATGGCTGAGCATGGTGAAATGGAATCCTCAGGGACCAATTCCTGGGGAGGCCTTTCGCGAGCCAGGGATCTCTTCTCAAATGAAAGATCAACTCTTTTACACCTTTGAGTTTGCAATGGATACAGTTTTGATGATTTTTGAGATGTTCTCAAGGCATCTATCTTCTTATCCCTATAGACAGTTCTTTGTTCTTTTTTTTTTTGAGACAGGGTCTCACTTTGTAGTTCAGACTGGCCCTGAGCTCAGCCTCAAACTCACATCATAGCAATCTTCCTGCTGCTGCCTCCTGAGTGCTGGGATCACAGGCGAGAGGCACCATGCCCAGCACTCTGGTATGTGGTACTGATTGCTGCTGAGCATGAGTCTCCACACCCAGGATTGTTATGTGGTTACCAGGGAATCAAACCCGGGCCCTTGCACTTGCAAGACAGGTGCCAGAACCACTGAGCTATATCCCCCACCCAGTTCTTTGTTCTTTTTAAATGACATTCATCTCTTCAGCAAGCATAATTCCTTTGGCCTTAAATTTACATATGAGTTCTTCTAGACCAAAATTTAAGCTCTTCAATTTTTCTGCTCTGCCTTTTACTCCCAATTCTCACTATAAATCTGGAGAAAAGTATCAAGTAGTACCCATGTCACAGCTTAAATGTTAAGCTGTTTTGGAAATTCTTTCTTCTGCCAGATTAATTAGACTACCTCCCTAACTGCAGTCTCCTCTATAGTCTCAGTACATGGGGAATGTGGGCAAACTTTCTGGCAGAGTGTTGTACCCATGACCTGCAATGCAATTGCCAATGAATCCTGATTCACAGTTGAAACCTCCTGAGCCTGGGCTTTACTGTGTGTATGTTTACTGTCCTCATGATCTTTTGAGCTCTGACCAGAACTATCCAACAAGCTGTTTACAGCATTTGAGAGCTACTCTTGTCCATGTAGCCAAACTTTTTCAAATTCTTCTTATAGACCAGTTCCAAAGGCTTCTAAACTGGATGGTCAGGTATAGTAACAGCAATAACCCTGACTCCTAGGTACTAATTTTCTGTGTTAGTGGGCTTTCTTGTCATTGAGACCCTTATACTTTAAAGGAGGAAAGGTTCAGTTTGCTCACAGATTTAGTTCATTATTGGCTCTTACTTTTCTCATTGCTGGGACAATATACTCAACACTCAACATTTAAAAAGGAAATGTTAATTTGGATCACAGTTTGTAGAGGTTTCAGTCCATAATTGGCTGTCTCTAAGGCAGAGTGGTATGGTAGAAAGACACTACAAAGAAGAATCAGTTCATGGCATGCAGAAGGTAGCAAAGCAAAGAAGCAAGAGACAACCTCAGCAGGTTTTTTACTGCCTCTTTTATATTCTATTTAGCCTACTGGGATTAGGGCGGTACCAAATTACTCAGTGAACTGATTTAGTAATCACTTAGTCTTAATCCTAGCATTGTACCATGAATCAATCACAAACTCTAGATATAGCTACCCTTTGAAAAACCCCACTTGTGACTGCATGAGGTTTTGGGGAGACAGCATGGTGGATGGGCATGTTGGAATAAACATGCTTAACACCCTGCTTAACACAGGGTGACTGGGAAGCAGAGGAGGGAGAAGTGACAAAGAAAGGCTAGGGATCACATATAATGATTAAGGTTAGGCATTTGTGACCCACCCATACACACTCAGGACCTTGCTTTACTAATTTGTTGCTTCTTAATCCATTAAAGTTAACAAATTAGGTCAACAACCACAGTTCTATAATTAAATGAAGGAGTGCTGGACTTTGGTATTAGCAGGTTCTTTGTCTAAACTGCAAGTCTTGCCACACATAGTAGGCATTCAGTAATTAGTTGTTGAAGGAATGAATGAATAAATGATCTTGTTAGGTATAGTTCCTCCCATGCAAAATGTGGCTATGAAAGCCACCACTTGACAGGACTGTGAGAGTGAAATGAGCTCATTCTCCCAACCCTCAAATCCAGCCTGGTTTCTAGCATAAAATAGGGACTCAATAAATGTTATATTATTCCTCAGAGTTAGCTAAAAGGTAAATCTCAATGTCTAGACAGAGGAGGATTTAAGTAATTATATATTTTTATTATATTACCTTGATTTCCCCGTCATGTCTATTATTTGTATCTTCTTTTCAGAAATGTTTATTCCTTTAGTCATGTGCATAGACAGTACTAAGATATCAATATGAACTCAAAATTCTATGATTTCTTTCAGATTATATTTTTGTAAGAAAGATTATGACATTTTTATATATTAGTAACAATGGAATCATTTTTTTTCAGGTGAGTCTTTATTACACTATTCGAAAAAAATCAAGAGAGAAGCTTAATAGAGGACAGGCATCTCTGTACCAGTGGAAATATCATGTCACAGTGTTCTAAGGAGAAAAGGTTTCCATGCATATTAAAAACAAGGAAGAAATAAAAACACAATTTTCCCTGAGTTCATTCTGATTTTCAGTTATTACTTTTTAAAAGGGAGTTAAAATATCGTAAAGAAAATTAGATCATCATATAGTTTTGTGCTATTATATTCCTTTTAATATTCAACTACAATTTATGTAATTTAAACTATAAATTTCAGAATTCTTTTGTATTTTTCCTGCTTGACGCAAAATATAGAAACTTGCAGTGCCATCTTGTGAAAAAGATGCAGAACTGCATATGTTAACTCATTCGGATGCACTGAAAGGATATAGGGTTAAAACTTGTGGATAATGAAGATTAATCATATTTCGGTTAGACTAGTTAGGTTTAATGTAGAAAGATAAAATCTAGATGGTTTTTATGCCCTCCAAGATATTTCTATGGCATGAATAATAGCTGTACCAGGGAGGAAAGGTTAATACATTGAGTTGAAACTGAAATGATCAAATTTTAGACTATTTTAATTCCCAAGGGAAGGAGAGGAGGAAAACATTAGGAGTGATGCTCCGAATTGCAAGGCTGTTTACACAGCTGAACCAAAGGTGTTGCTAATGTGAATGACACGACAGAATTTTCCCCAATATCAGGTAATTACCTCAGAGCCCATCAGGGGCAAGGAGACCCTCCCATTGTCAGGAGAATGTGAGGGAACTGACAGAGGTTTTTGTAACTTACAGAAAACAGTTATCCTTTATTAATGAAAATCATCTGATTCCTCAATTTTTACTTTCTTCTATGAAGATATAGGAAACCTTTGTTTTCAGGCACAGTGTGAAATATTTTACAGGTAAATTAAAAGTCCTTTGAGTGACATGATGAAATTGAAAATAAAAGGTTCTACTTGCTAACTGATCCTGCTGATCATACCCAAACACATCACATACATGGATGTTGATAACAGCTGTGAATCATCACAGACAGTAAGGAGAGGCTGTTTTTGTGAGAATGATTTAATGTATAGAAAATAAGGATGCGGAAACAATCTGAGAAGCAGTGATTGTTGCAGGTGAGAGGTGGTTAGATCAGGTGGAGGAATGCTTAGAACACATGAAACAGAACCTGCCTTTTTGTGGTTTTATTTTGATGGCCAAAAAAAATGTATTCCAGGAAGTATACTGAAGACAAAACCAAGCACAAAGAAAAGAAAGGACAATAGTAACAATGAAAGGCTTCATTTTGGGGGGCGGAGGAAAGCAAAACAAAAACTGCATCATCTCGATAACCCACTCCTATGAACAGTATTTCCTGGCTAATGGAAAGGCACCTACGAGTTGCATCAGATACATGGTTTAATTGCCTCTGCTCCTTCCTGTACATTTAAAGAGCGGTCATGCACATGCAGTGAGACATGAGACTGAAGGAATTTTACTCCTAAAACCTTGCTTTGAATTTTCTTGCCTTTATGGATTTAACTTAGATCCTTTAATGCCATAATAATTTGGTTTCATATTGAATGTCCTTTGAGATTTCATTGTCATTTATTTTTTAAAGAAGTTTTCCATGAGTTCAAAATAATCCTTTTGGTGAAAAGGCAATTCAATTATAGTGACAGCATAAAAGGGACCCAATATGATACAATTCTCTATTGAGATCAGATTTGCTGCTAAACCCAGATGATTTTATAGAACCAAAATTTGTATTTGCATTTTGAGTCGCTTGACTGAGAGGTCTGATCAGAACCTAAAGCATCAAATAAAAGAGTCTCTCATCTAAACAAGGCCACACTGAATTAAGGGTTCAAGAAACTCTCTTGGGGAAATAAGTTACCATGACACAGGCATTTAAGCAAGTTTGAGAGTATGATTGCTAGATATGAAATCTCTCTTAATAGCCTTCCATTCATAGTAGAGGAGAGAATGTCTAGTTCTTTCCACATCTGAGGAAGTCTCACATGGCACAGGAATGGCTAACACACATTCCAGGCATACCACAAAGGCGAGCTGATCGTATTGTCAACTCATTTTAGCTTAAAAGACTATTCTCTGAAGATATATGTGCTGATATTCAAATCATGAACTGAACCAGGCATACAGCTGCACGGCATAACCTTTGTATCCAAGTCACTGTCTATTTAGCCCACAAGGTACGGTAATATCAGTCTCAGTATGATAGACTTTTGTGAGATAGTAGTGTTCATCACTTTTGAAGCTTCCTATAAGGTCAGCTATTACTATTATATGCAAAGACTCACTGTATAAGTATATACACGTGTATATTTACGAGTGTTCACACAGTTGGCAGCGTGAAACTCAGTGTTGTTTACCTGGAAAATGGAGCTTTGCCCATGGTGGTAATGACCAAGAATACAACAGTAGAAGCCAGAATGAGGGAAGTACATAAAGGTTTAAGTCAAACAAAGAAGAAGCAAATCAAAGAAGGAAATTAATAGAGCAGAGAGATGCTTTTGTCGTGTGGAGAGAAAACTATTAGTCATTAGAAAGTGCTCAGTAAAATGTTTAAAGGGGAAGCTGATGGAGAGGCTCAGAAAGACTGGAATGAATGAGCGACAGACTGGGAGCTAGGGCTGGGGAGGGGCTCTGAGGACTTGGCATGAGCTGAGGTTTGGGAGATCTCCCTCCTTCCGTTCTCAGTTTCTTGTATTTTTTACTACAGCACCTGTAATTCTTTATTGAACTTAATGGCTTATAGTTACATCTTCTGTTTCTATTAAAGGTGGTCCTAAGACTAGCAGCTTGTGCCTCACATGGGAATGTTAGAAATGCAGTCTCAGTCGCCTCCCTAAGCTTCCCATATCTGTATCGGCACGTTTAGTAAGAAGACCAGGTGATTCCTATGCACCTTGCTATTTGAGAAGAGTCACTTACACAGGCCTTCACCTTTTATCATGGTGCCTGGCACTTAATCAATGTTTAATGGAATTTTACTGAGTGAATTAGTTTGAATTCATAGAGGCTGTGAATTTAGCTCCAAGTGGAGATAAAAAGAGTAGTATCAGTCCAACGCCAATGTCTTGACCTAGAGCTAAACTTCTGTATGAATAAAGATGCTAAGAGAAATCATCTGCATTGGCCAAGGGATAGAAGTTAAGGAACCAAAAGCAGAGAGAACAAAATGACTAAGGATTAGAGCCAGTGTAGCTTGGGAATGAAGTGTAAGAATCAGCCCACAGATACCAAGTATATATCATGAGACTCATCTCATAGCCATACAATATATCAAGTCGTTTTTTTGTTTGTTTGTTTGTTTTTTTGTTTTTGAAACAGGGTCTCACTTTTGTAGTTCAGGCAGGCCCTGAGCTCAGCCTTGAATTCACAGCAATCCTCCAGCCTCTGCCTCCTGAGTGTTGAGATTACAGGTGAGAGCCACGATGCCTGGCACCGTGGTATGTGGTTCTGATTGCTGGTGGGTGTGAGTCTCCATGCCTGACATTGTTGTATGTGGTTACTAGGGATCAAACCAGGATCCCTGCACTTGCAAGACAGGTGCCAGAACTGCTGAGCTAAATCCCCAGCATATATATATATATATATATATATATATATATATATATATATATATAAAATTTTTTTCTCTGCTATGCTGAAGAAGACTGTATCTGACAATGACAGAGGGCTGGTTTGAAAGGGCAGGCCATCTTACCCACTTTTGCATGGTGGTTCGCTTACTAGGGAGCTCTGTTCAGAGAAGAGCCTCAAGGATTTTAAATTGCAAAAGAGATTAGGTAGAAGAGGCGTTTGCCTCCTGGATCATAGTTTTAGATATATATACAAATTGCCATATAAACAAGTAATAATCATAATAATTGCTTTTGGAGTTGATCTTATCTCACTGGATAAGCTGACAATGACTTTGAAGTGTCTACTTAAAATATAAATTTAAAATCTTCACTTTTTAAACTTCTTTTTGAAAATCATATTCCTGTTTTTTAACTTAGCTTTGATAAGAGAGGATCACCTTTCATCTTTCCCCCTTACATGTATTCTACCTATAATTCTTATCTCAACTTTCCTTATAACCAGAGGCTTCATAAACGAGTTAGTGAATTTGGAGTGGAGGTTAGAGGGGGCAGCTGAGGCCCCTTTAGTCCTTGCATGCCCCTGTAACATGAGGAAACATGCTCTTCCACTCTGGGGAAAGCAGCGCTCAGTGGGCAGAATACTGAACACTCACAGCCATGAATTAGTCAGCACCTTGATCTTGGGCTTCCAGCTTCAAAACCTATGGGAAATATACTTCTACTTGTAAATGCCCCAGCCTGTGATATTTTGCCATAGCAGCAGGACCAGACTGATTCCTACCCCTTTCCATATGTTCTAGTTCTATAATCTGATCCTCATTCTTCTCCCTTTCGGCCACCACTCATCTCTACCTGTAAAATTTCCCTAAGGGTCCACACCAAATGTTTCTCTTCTCCTTAACATCGTCAGATTTTCTGAGGTAGAAGGACCTCTCATACCTTTACAGTTTTGTTGTTTGTATTACTTACATATTCTATGGTATTTTAGGCACAGAAAGTAACTTTCACCATTATGTCATACTTCACTCAAAATGCTTAATGATAGTAAATTATAAAACTATTTATTGAGAGTTTACATCACTAGGTATATTTTCATTGAATATCTTACCTGTTTTATCTTATATTTTCATGACACTAAATATAAATATGAATATTTCTTTCAAAAAAGAATAAATAAATCAAGGAAGCATTAATGAATTTCCTTAAATTAAACTCAAATTCTGTATTTTTAAATAGTATGCTACTTATTTCTTTAATGTAATACCTCTAAAAAATAAAGCTTAGTTGTAAAGTTTGGGAAATAAAGATAGCTAGGGTGTATAATATGTGCCCTGTACCACTTCTTTTCCCACATATCTCTTCCCTTTATTTTTCAAATTTGACCCCAATAAGCAAAATTGTGTTTTCTATGTTGATTGTTACCTGCATATCTGCTTCAGATTTTTCCATTTTATCTTATGTACGTATTCTTTTGTTTGTTCAACAACAACAAATACCTGGATTCATTATTTGTATATGACAAACAGTGTGCTGTACTTTTGGCCGAACTGCTTCAACAGAACGTGATTTAAACACACAGTGCTTTTTGTTATTTTCCACTGCAGTTCGCAGGTCACTGCGAGGTAGGTGGAGCAACTTAATGACTCAGATTTCAGGGCTGGGTCTCTGCAGTTGACTTGATCATTTCCTTGTTGAACTATGGTTGCTGTAACTCCACACAAGCATTCAGCAGTGGGAAAAAAAGCAAAATGAAGGGCAGATTTTCCTTTCATCATCTCTTTATTATCAGGAAGAAAAGGGTTTCCTAGAAGACTTTCTAGATTTCTCATTCCATCTCAGTGGTCAGTATTAGATGACATGATTGCTCCACGTCTACTAGTCCCATCCTCTATCAGACACAGAATTCCTGAGAAGGGAACTAAATTGAGATTCTGCTAGTAAGAAAGAAAGAGCAATGGGTTTTGAGTCACCAACATAAATAATCTCCTAGTTGAGTAATACATGCATAAAAAAAAGTTGCCTGGTTCTTGCTCTGAGGAAGCTGGCTCCTAGCAATGGAGACAGCTATTACATTTTTTTAAGTTTACACATTTGGATGTGTGATACAAAAGGAAAAAAAACCCAAAAAATTGTGAAGTAGAACAAGATCTGCCTAAGGTGGAGTATAGCTTCTCCGTGGAGGTGAGATTTAAACAGAGACCAAAGACAGAATGAATCAGCTATGTGCATAACAGAGAGGACAGTGTAAAAGTAAGAATAAAGAGATGGAGTGAATACTGCAGAAAATAAAAGAAAGCAAATGTAGCTGGTAATTAGTTCATAGGAAAGGCTGAACAGAGCTGAAGAGTTCCTGCTATCGGAACCCATCTCTCTCTCTCTCTCTCTCTCTCTCTCTCTCTCTCCCCCTTCCCTGGGGAAAGCATCTGCAAGGCAGGTGTGGAAGCACTGAGCTACATCCTTGACCCTACTCATCTTCATCTAGGATACTAGAATGTAGCCAGGTAAATGGATGCCCAACTTCATGCTATCCCCAGGCTCCCTTCATTAAGAAGGGTCAGAGAGAATGTCAGTGAGAGCAGCGTGAATACTTTGGAGTCAGTGCCTTGGACAACGGATGTACCTTTCTTACAGTCTTTTTATCCCTTGCCCACTGGCTGCACTGTGTGGCAGTGACTCAGCTTTGGCTTTTTGTTGAAGAAAATACTCTAGGACACTTGTTCTCAGTGTTGTCCAGGAGCAGCAGCAACAAACTGATCCCTGAAGTGTGCTAGAAATGTGGACGCTTGGGCTGCACCCAGACCTGCTGAATGAGGAGCTCTGTGGATGTGGCTTTGAAATTAGTCCTGTATGTTTAAATGAGCCCTTGGAGGGTGCACACTCAAGTTTGAGAACCATCATCCTAGAAGGAGAAGGAAGTAAATAATGAGAGAAAGCTGAGTGCCCTGAATGTCCATAGGGAACAAAGCTGGATCTATAAATGTGGAGCTTAGAGGACAATTTGGGTGGAAAATGATCAAATAGTGCAACATATAAAGCCACAAGAGTGAATAAAGTAACCTAGAGTGAAGGACAAAGAGAAGGAAAAAGAACCTAGAATTAAAGCCTGGGTAACTCCACTGCTTAGAGGGAGGGAAGAACAAAGGAAAGTCTGCAAAAGAAACTGAGAAGTGGTAGCTAGGGCAATGAAATGCAGAGTGTGATGCTATGAAGGTCAAAAGAGGAGTATTCCAGGGAGAAAGTTTGGGGGCCCTCTGCTGGATGCAGAAATTCTCCCTTCCTCATCTAGTGACAACAATGCATTTTAGAACTGGCCCAGACTCAGGGGTAGGTCTGATGGAGTAAAGTGATTTCCCCTCCCTTGCCAATGTTTGGTACAGGAGTGAATATAAGGCCAGTTTCGGCCTAGAAGAAGCAAGGGGAAATGTGTTAGTGACTTTTGTCTCTTTTTATTTAATGTAGAACAACAAGAAGCCAGTATCTGTCTCTCCCATGGGATACAGATAATACAGTTTTGAATAGAGTAGTTCTTATTTATCTGTAAGGAATACATCCAAGACCTTTGGTGAGTCCCTAAAACAACAGATACTACTGATCCTATACTTATATTCATATAGATGTAAATTCTCTCTCTCTCTCTTTCTCTCTCTCTCTTTATATATATATATATATACACACACACACACACATATATATATATACCTATGTAAATTTTTTTCTCTATATATGTACCTCTTAATTTATAGATACCATAAGAGGTGAACAAAAACAACAATGGAATAGAACAACTATAATAATATATTATAATAAAGTATGTGAATATGGTCTCTCAAAAAATTTTACTGTACTATACTCACTGTTCTTGAAATGATATAATACAATACCTATGTGATGAGACAAAGTGGGGTGAGTGACATGGGAACTGTGACATAGGTAAGGGCTACCTGAATGTAAGAAGCTTGTCAGTTGATCTGGTTACTATACGACAATGAATGAGAAGTATATACAACATGGACACGGAATAAAGAGGTAACTCAGGTCTCTCATAGAACAGAGCATGACAGTACAAGGGTATTTTCATGCCATTCAGAATGGTGCAGAGTTTACCACTTACAAATTACTTCTGGAAGTTTCCATTTAATATTTCTGGATTACAGTTGAATGTGAATAACAGAAATCATTAAAGAAATATTGCAGATAAGGGAGGACTACTGTGTTACTGGTGGCTGTTTCATGACCATAAAAGGATCCTGAGAGCCACTTTAAAATTATAAGTTTCTTCATTCGTAAAATAGAGATAACAGTAGTATCTACCTTAGCATAAAACTGGCACTTTGAACACCAGTGCAAAAAAGATTAAAGGAACTAAACTCCTTGATGACATGGTTGAGAAGCCAAAGTTACCAAATTAAACTTTCTATTATGTGAGTTAATTCACTTCCTTTTCATTTAGTTGGTTTAATTTGGGGTTTCTGTTACTTTTAGCATGAAACAGTTTATCTGATACAGTGATATATGAGGCCTGCTTCTATTTTTTCACTGTCAGGGAGTCACCAGTTTATTGCAAGTTCTCAAGAAAGATGACTTGTATGATATATTGTCCAACTAGTGCTGAAAAGCACTTTTCTAATGAAATGGAACAACACCCTAATACAGTAAGACAACAACAAAAAATCATTTTATGGTAATGGATTATGCATGTATTTATCTGAGGATGAATATATATTTCCCATTAATATATTCTCCTATAATGGAAGTCACATATTAATATTAAAACCTCACCAAAACTAATTTTTTGAATTCTCATTTGGCATAAATGTTGCACATATTGAAAGTCTGTGCCTTATCTTTCCTTTAACCTTGAGTAATTGCAAGGATTGAAAATTAGGTCTATAGAAAGAGTATCTTGAATATTAAATATGTAAAGTGCTACAAATGAAAAACATCTCCATGTAAAGTCATTGGTTTGACTGGTTAAAATATGGATATCTTAATTTTATTTAGAAAATTGATCTGTTAAAGTACAACGAAACTTAATACTTCAAATTAATTTCATTTACTCCTGGAACACTGAGATTGTAGAAAGAAAATTAACCTAAAAATCAGGAGCTGTATTTATTGGTTTCACTCTTGCTAACACTTATATGGTTTCAGCTAAACTTTTGTTACTTTATCCAGCATAATAAGGAGAAAGAGTAACCTGTAAAGTTCTTCCAGTTTTATAATTTGAATTGTGTCTTAAGTTTCTAAGGTAAAAATAACTATAGGCACATTTTATATTATATATAACCTACCTACTCTATTTCCAATTCCAAATTGGTAATTGCTTCCAATTCATAAACTGGTCTCTTTTCAAACATTTCTCTTAGAATTATTTACTAGGAGCAGGTGGGAAGCTTCCATATAGATGAGTTTTAATTAAAATACCTGCATACCACGCACCAGCAGCCACATTTTAAAGAGAGTTGCAAATAGACTGTCACAATGCACAAGAAAAATTCTTCTTTGTGGTGATTAAAAACAGGATTACAATTAAGCATAAGTTTCCAATCAGCAATGTATTTCATAAACCATGAGATTATCATTAGCAACATTCTTATTAAAAATGGTATTGTTGACATTTTCTCTTATACCGTGGTACATGCTTCATCAGCAGGATGAGTTTTGTGGCATGAGGTTTATAGATTATGGTCTGTGTTGCAGTATTGTCTATGGCAGCCTTGTTATGGCAGAGTGCCCCAAGCTGGCATGCACAAAGGTGGTGGTAATGATGCACTATGCCCCATGCACCTTCCTCAATAATAGCTGATGAATGTTCCACTTGCTTCCTTTGATCTAGTGTTTCTCTTATTTCTCTCTTCACCAACCCTCCCCAACAAAAGATGTATAAATTCACATGACTATTTATTCAGGGCATTTTCTTTGTAAACTCATGTCTTCTGTAATTTTACAGGCAGTAGTACTTAACCTTTGACTTGATAAATATGATTCAATTGAGTTAAACTGCTGTTCTTCTAGGAGTTAAAAGGTAAAATGCCAATATAAATATGTGGTAATTATCACCAGAACTGTTCATTTTTAACTATTAAATTTAAACAAAGAGCAATTGCTGTTTGTTCATGCAAAACAAACAGTGCCTGCTTAAGATCTTTTTGATTAATCTGCTTCCCCAAGTGCAGATTCAGGAGAAAACATTGCCTCAGGCTCAGCACACACATCCATGAAAAGAAAAAAAAGCTTTGTGGTTGCAGGAAACTGGTAGGGTTTTCCCACAGAAGAAGTCTAATATTAAATAATGCAGGATTGGGGAGGGGAGGGAAACCAAGCTCTGGGGTGCAGCCACACATCTAAGGCTTAGCAAATGCCACCCCATTCTAGAGACAGCTTAAAAAAGAAAACAGGAGCTTTATTGTTGGGGGAGAGGGCAGTCAAATAGGTGCAAGCAGAGGAATCACAAGGAAGGAAACTATTATCAGATATATTTCCAGATTGTATCAGAAATTGCATCTGAAACAAGATATCAAGAAAGAAACACTCTTTAACCAAATCTTCTGGAGGCTGACATGTACCCAGGGGGCTGAACTTCTCACTCGAGAAAATACTAAGGGATGGGAGTGGTTAATAAAACTAAGATCCTTGTAGGCTATTCTAGAAATGCCTATTACGTCCTTGCTCCTCAAGTGTCTCAACTTGAATAGAAACACGGAAATTCACAAAATCCCAAATTTGGCTAGAATTCTTATAAAAACAGGTACAAAGGAAGAGATGAATGTTTAGGACATAATGAGACAAAAGAGACTGTCTTCCTAAAGAGGTGTGGGAGGCACCAGGGAGGGTTCCGGACATGGGTAGGATGGATCAAGAGCTTCTGTCAAAACCTGAAATGATCACTAGTTACCCAGGAGAAGTGAGCTAAGTGCCTGTTACACTTTGGGTACAGCCTACGTCTACCACATCACCAGAGGGCAGTGGCTGGGGAGGAGGCTGGTAGGAGCCAGGGGATGGGCGCACCTAAGAGGCTCACAGGAGACACTGGCTGAGGTTTCATAGGGAGCCAGAGCCACGAGTGTGTGTGTGTGTGTGTGTGTGTGTGTGTGTGTGTGTGTGTGTGGTTAGGAGTTGCTCATCAGTGTGTGTGTGGACTGGGAGTCATCAGAGGAGAACAACCCTAACTACTCAGACAAAAGCCACATGCCCCCATTGGATTATTTATGGAGCTCTTCTAGGTGGATTTGTGGCCCATTTAGCTACCTTATGTCAGGTTTAAATATTTTATATTCTATTTCTTTCTTGGATGAGAAAGTTGATATGCAGGGTCATTATCTTTTCTCTCAATTTTGAGGAAAAGTAGAATCACCTGCAGGTGATGGGCCATTGACACAATCTGGACAGGGGATAAGTCAGGGACAGGAATTGATATCAATATGGACAGTGTTCAATTTAGGGAGAGGGAGATGAGAGTTATGAATGACAACTTGTGACAGAATCAGTCATGACAATATACGGTCAATTATCATTATGTAACAATGACTGGAGAAAAACCAGGGCCTTGTAGAGGATTGACTTATATAGTAAATAAATGTAAAATATTACAGGAAAGGACCATCCTGGGTATGGAGGACACAAAGAAGAATGTCATTATTACTGCTGTATGGAAGACCCCTGGATGGTGGAGAAATACACAGATTAAAGCAAAGTTGAAGCTTAATATGTTCTCTCAGATGCAAGACGCAGGTCTCATGAGATCCCAGAGAGGACGCCCGACAGCCTGGCAGCCAAGTACAGCCTTGTGAGTAAGTCATGTCTGATGAGATGTCACTATGCATCCTTCCACTGGCTCAGGAAGTCCTGGATAACCAAATCCTTTCAAAACACAACTTCTGGTTTTCAAAGTACTTCAGATAAAGGTCTGTCTGGAATGAAGGGTCACTGTGGCTCTGTTCCAGCTAAAGGAATTAGGACAGACAGATGTTGGGGACAGACCATCAGGATGAGGTAAGTGAAGCTTCCTAGTGAAAGTAGCTCCCAAGTGCTTTTTTGCCTCCTCTTCCCTGTGATTCAGCCTGACTCCCACCCAAGAACAGGTCCTTCCATCTCTGCCAGGTCAGGCTGCAGGGACATCTCTGAGCCCACAGCACTGGCCAGCAGCAAATGAGGGAACCACACACACTCACATTTTGACTTTTTTCAGCCCTAGAAAAAACTACTTTCCTCTCACAGTGATCAATAAAATTCCTTTAAAATGACCAATTTCCCATTACTGTTGAGGTTTTTGGGAAGAAATGGAAAAGGACAAGGTGCACTGGAGCCCTATCTTACAGAGTGCTGGACGAGTGAAACTGCCGCATGAAGACAGCCAGAGTGAGTGTCCTAACGAGAGGGAACCACGTGCTGACAAAAGAGAGCACCGGAGATCTCAGAACGTGAAAGAATGTGGTCTGGACCAACCCCAGGGTGTGAAGAAGGATTGTGGAGGAAAGTATGAGAGGAGAAATGCTAAGTAGCTTGGAATCATTCCATAGATGGTTTATCAGACAATTAAAAGTAGAAGTGACACGATCAGACACTATTGCAGAACCACCATTTCCTTATACAAAATGGTCATTGATGGCCATTGTGCAGTTTACTTACTACCCTTTTCATTCTGATCAAGTCCTGTAATTTAACTCAATGAGATTACTGAGTAATTAATTACATATTGCAAATGGGAATGTGTTGGAGAGTGGCCAGAAGGAATGAGGTTTTGGTCGCATGAGAGCAGTACTGCAGTCTGGAGAGGAGAGTGTAAGATCTAAAAGTCCAAAATGCAGAGTTACAAAGCAAGGACCACAAGGCCTAAAAATGAAGAGATAATAGGCCTGGTCACCAAGGTCAAAAAGACACCTGGTTCTTGTTAAAAACCCTCCCATTCTCAGGAACAGGTGGTAAACTAAGATAATGTTAAAGAAGCTAGAAATCACTTCAAAGCTAACCACCCTATAAATCTAAAATGTATCCTCTGGCCATTAACCCACCTAATCATGTATATAAGCTGTGCTATTTTTCCCTTCTGGGCCGTTCCTTCCCTGCGTGTAAGGATGGTCCGGCGCCGGTCCCTAAATAAACCTCTTGCAACTTGCATCGATACTGAGCTGTGTGTTTCTCTGAGGCGTGTCTCCCAAGATAGACCTGCGAAGGTCTAACAAAAGTACTAGACAAACTGGATTGAAACTCTGGGGTAAAGACCAAGAAGGCAGGAGATGAATTTTAACTTTGCCAGCTGAATATTGACTGGGCTGAGGAATCAGTTTAGTGAGAGGGAAGAGAACTGAGATGAATCTGCTTGGTTCCAGGTCTGAAAAGGGAGTGAGCAGGATGGATTTTTTTTTTTTTTTTTTAAGGTTTTTTGAGACAGGGTCTCGCTTTGTGGTTCAGGCTGGCCCTGAGCTCAGCCTCAAACTCACATCACGGCAATCCTGCCTCTGCTCAGCCTCAAACTCGCATCACAGCAATCCTCCTGCCTCTGCCTCCCAAGTGCTGGGATTACAGGCGTGAGCCACCACGCCCGGCACCGTGGTATGTGGTACTGATTGCTGCTGGGCGTGAGTCTCCATGCCCAGTATGGTATGTGGTCACCGGGGATCGAACCCGGCTCCTTGCTCTTGCAAGACAGGCGCTGGAACCACTGAGCTAACTCCCCAGCCCCAGATGGATCATTTTTAAGAGCAGTATATTACGAAGTTACATGGGATGGCTCCAAACCTAGACTTACAGAAACTGTGTCAAGCTTCTGAGGGCGGGGCATTATGATGGGTATCTATGCCTGCATAACACATTACCCCAATGTCTGGTGATTTAAAACAATGGTATTTATCTCACAGCTCATTTAGTGTCAGGAATGTTGCTATGCTTCAGATAGATCTTCTGCTTTAGCTGTCTGTCAACTGGGCTGCAGAAATCCCAAAGGCCCCCTAGGGTTGTATTCACTTCCACATTTACTCATTTAGCTGTTGGCAGGGATGAGTATTCTTGTGGATTGTTGGCCTGAGGCCACCTTTAGCTCCTGGGTGTCTCCAGAGGTGGCTCACATTATGGTAAGTGGTGGCATTCAGAGGGCAAGCAAATCAGAAATCAGAGCCTTTCTGTAATCTCAACTTGGAAATGCAGCCCCATGATTTTGCTATATCCTGTTTGCTAGCAGGCAGTCACTATTTCAGAGCATTCTCAGTGGGAGAGAATCACATATTCATTGTGGACAGTGAGAAATCCTAGAGAGCCATCTTGGAAGCTGGTAAGCATGAGCTACTACCCATAAAGCATTGAGAGAAGACCCACTAAAAGTCTCATTTGGAGGGTGACATCAGAAACAGAGCCTGAGGTTACTGAAAAGGAGGGAACATGTGAGGCTGAGAAAGAGAGTCCTTCTACTTAGGCATTCAAAACAGTGGAGGAAAGAAAATAGATTCTAGAAGTCAGCAAAAAAGAAATACTGCTATGACTTTTCCGGAAATATGTGCAACATCTGCTGGACAAAGAATAATATTAGAATTTGTTTTGCTGCTAATGACTTATTAATCAGAATTATTCTGCATCTTGGTGTTGAACAGCCACAGCTGGGATGCAGGCTCTCTCTGTGAGCTTCTGATGGTTTGCATTCTCATTCTTCTGTTGAGTAATGACAACATTTTTCTGCCTGTAGCATATGTGGATTCTACAACAGGCCTGGTTGCCTTGTGTATGTGACATGCCAGCTAGTAGATCAGTAATCATGAGTAGTAAGGCATGGTGTCACCATTGCCCTCAATCCCCTGAGGCTCATGCCTATCTGAGAGCCCAGATTTATTAAGTAATATTAATACTTTCCAGTAGGCATATGGAAAGATTCTACTTCCCTGTCCCAAAAAGTAATTTACCACCATGAGACTCTTTGACCAATAAAAGTGAGCAGAATGGGTGTCACTTTTTAAAAACAGCCCTGTTCGTTTTTAAATTACACACCATAAAATTCACCCTCTGAAACTATATGATTCAGGAGAATTTTTGGCATATTCACAAACTTGCACAGCTATCATCACTAATTCCAGAATATTTCACCCTTCCCCCCAAAAAAATCCACATACCTTAGCGGTCCCTGTCTATTTCTCCTTCCTGTCCTACCCTGTCTATTGGCAATGTATTTGCTGTTGCCATGGATTTGCTTATTCTAGGCAACTGATAAAATATTTACTCTTTTTTATTACTGGCTTATTTCCCATAATATTTCAGGATCAGCTATTTTGTATCATGTATCAGCACTTCATTCCTTATGAATTAAATATTCCATTGTATAGTATACCACATTGTGTTCATCTACTTGTCAATTCATTGACATTTGGATCATTTCCACTGTGGAGCTATTATGACAATGAAGTTATATAATGATCATTTGAAAGAGAATTTTAGGTGGACATGTTTTTAGTTCTCATGGCTATATATATAGGAGTGTGATTACTGGGTCTGTGTTTCTTCTTAAGGAGCCACTACTTTTCCTAATTCTTTTCAGAGAAATTTCAATGAAACAATACAGTATTTTCCAAATCACTTACATTATTTTATATTCCTACCAGCAATGTTTGTTTCCACCATCTCTACCAACATTTTCTTTCTTTTAGATTTAGCTCTCTTTTGTGGTATATCATTGTGGTTTTGGTTTGTATTTCCCTAATGACTAATAATGCTGAGCATCTTTTCACCTCATGTGCCATTTGCAAATCTTTTGAGAAATGTCTACTCAAATACTTTCTTTTTAATTAGGCTGCCTTTTAATTGTTTTTATAAGATTTTTAATATGTTCTGGATTTGAGTCTTTTGTTAGATTTGCAATGTTTTTTCTCATTCCTTTGGTTATCTTAGCATTTTCTGAAGAGTGAATTTTTAAAATTTTGATGAAGTACAATTTATCCATTTTTTCTTTTGTTGCTTGTACCATATAGAAGAAATCATTTTTTCATTATATATGAGAAACCTGAGGTTACTGAGAGTTATTCATTCCTGTGTTGAAAATTTTATAATTTTAGATTACATTTAGCTTCCATTTGCATTTCACATTTTGTTTTCACAGTTAGGTTTATGATCATTTTGAGTTAATTTCTGCACAGGATATGAAGTGGTGACTCAGATTTCTTCTTCTTTATGTACATATTTAGTTTTCTCAACTCCAGTGCTGAGGAGACTTTTTTTTTCTCTACTGAACTACTTTGGTACCTTTTTCAAAAATCAGTTGATCGCTTATGATGTAAGGCTTTACTTCTGAGATCTCAATTCTCCTTCATTGATCTATACGTCTAGCATTCTGTCACTATATGTACATTTTTTCTTTAATGTGAAAATTTTAAGAGTTAGGGCTGTGGATGCAGTTCAGTAGTAGAATGCTTGTTAGCATACGTGGATTTGATCCCCAGCAGTACAAAAAGGTTTTTTTTGTTGTTGTTATTGTTTTAATCTTTGAAGAGCCAGTAAGAAATTTATCATTCTTTTTCCTTCTGCTTGCTCACTGGCAATTTTCTCAAAAGAGGCTGGAATCAGGGTGTGAGGTCCAGAGAGATATTAATGTGGAGAAAATCTCTAAGATAAGGCATTCCAGGTATACAGCATGAATAAGAATGAAAATTCTGGGAACTTTTTAACATACAGAGACTGTGTACTGGCCTGTTCTGTCAAACATAACACCATAATTAACCACTCAACAGAGAGAAAATGAAATACACACACACACACACACACACACACACAAAGACAGAAGATGAAAAAGTGTGCTGGACAAGAAAAACTTTAACTATATCTTTAAAAAGCTTAAAGGGTTTAAGATGGTCCTTATTGTGTTTTATATTTCTGGAGGTAGACTGGGAAAATCTTGGTTCCTGCCAGTCAATCACATGACTACTCTGTCCCAGCTACTGTAGGCTAGTGATTCACTGTATAAAATGGAGTCTCTATGTTAGGATCTTATCCTTTAGTTGGAGAGACAGAATATATACATGGAAAAGAGAGAACTGCATAAGCTACTATATAATAAATGGTTCTGGAGAGGTTTAAAGAAGAAACCAGAGCAAGCTAGGAGAGCTAAGAAGGGCTTCATTGCACTGGGACTTGTTATGTCTGAAGGAAAAACTAGGACTTAGACAAATCAAAGAGGAAAATAAAGATGCACTGGTACATGTGAATAGTGAGGGAAGCAAAGGAAATCCATCAAGCTTAGGAGACTGAAAACAAGAGGATCTGCTGTGAAATAATTTAACCAGTTTGGGGGCTCGATTGAAGAAGTCTGGAATGATGAGTCTAACTGTTTTTCTGTAGGTAGTGGAGAGATAGTGAACAGTATTGTACAGGGAAAATGATGTTTTGTGAAATTAATCTTTTGGTAGTGAAATTAGAAGCAATGAAGGTAATTTTACTTCCTCATCTCTCAAATGGCCATTAAAAGCAGTTCTTTAATATGTCTGATTGCCTTAACTCATCAGTGTAGTCTGTAGAGACCTAGAAGTGCTCATTACAGTTGGCCCTCCAAATCTGCAGCCTCTTCATTTCCAGATTCAACCAATTTCACATAAAAATTTAAAAAAATAATCTATACTGAACATGTACAGACTTTTTTCTGTTATTCCTTAAACAATGCAATGAAAAAACTATTTACATAGCATTTTATAGTAATTATAAAGAGATTATTTAAAACACACAAGAGACTATTCCTAGGATATAGTCAAATATTATTCCATTTATATAAAGGATTTGAGCACCCATAGATTTTAGGATCTGCACAGGGACCTACAATCAATTCCCTGAGGATATCAAAGGATGAATATATTTCATTGTCATTCTCTAAGCTAGAATCAGACTAGCTTAATACTGGTGTTTACTACATTAGGTGCTGGAGTGCCAGGACATTCCATGAAACAATATGCCAAAATGGTCAAAAACCATACTGAATGTGGTGCTTTAAGTTTTTGGATTCATTACAGCCCTACAAACAGACTCCAGAGACAAATGGTAGAAATTAATAGTGAAGGGAATCAAAGACTCAGCCATCTGAGTGTGACAATCATGCACTGTTTTGAGTGAGAGTTGGCAAATATTTTCCCAACTGTCAATTCTAAGAAACATGCAAACAGATTCTGTGTAAGTGAATGCAGCAGTGAACCTGTGTCTCTGTTAAACCACAGAGAAAGGAAATAAGCTGATTTAAAATTTCTAAAGGGAACTTAAACCACCTGCTAAGTTGTAGAATTTAATTTGCAAGATGAATACTTGGCAATGTGACACTTCTTTCATAGCTTCATTTGCTGTTTTAATAAAAATGTTCACAATGCTTTGGTTCCATCTGTTAGAGAGAGTGAAAACAGCTAACTGCTATTCAAACAACAAAAAATACAGCTTTCTAGAAAACTGTATGTAGTGCGCCAAAATGTAAGGAGGTATTTATAAATTTTAAACTTCTGCTTTGCTTCTAAAAAATGTTATAGTAATTGCACTGCATCTTGGACTCAACATATAAATAATTTATGCAAAAATTTAAAATTTAAATTATTCTTCCACACTCCAAATGCAAACAAATGCTTTCAAAGTTATCATGACCATGAATCCTACTTCAGCAGGCTACAGATTTTCATTATAACAATTTGTAAGCAAATATTTGGTTATTTTTATAAGCCACAAATCTGGATGAAGGAGAAAGTGATGTATAATAAACAAAAACTGTGCAACCCACAAAGCATGTTCATTGCCACATCTCCGGAGTGGCGATAACAATAAGCTACAGCATGACAGCCTCCCTGCTAGATTGATTGAATTTCTGTATTTTCCCCCTTCAGAATAGATCAGGATTTTATAACATTCAATATTTATTCCTCAAGCAGTAACTACAGTACTTAATCCCATGTTGGCATGTGCTCAGCGCTGTCTATGTATTTACAGAGTCAAAGGAGTAAAACTGAAGTCAATGTTACATCAAAGACAGACAATGAGGAGAGTAATGGGGACAAAACATAAAAGAAGAAAGAAGAGCCTCCCTGGCTCTCTGCTCCATGGACTTATCTCAGACATTAGTATCCATTTGTCTCTCCTTGAAGTAGTGGATAAAAGTGAACTGGAGGAGAGCTAAGGCCGACAGAGACAGATAGGAGCATCTGTCGAAGGCCCTGCTGTCTTTCCCATGCTGCCTCTGTGTGTAAGGAAACTGTTTTTATCTTTCCCACAGAAAGATGATAGCATATGAGAGTCTCATCTTGTGACTCAGTCTGCTGCTTTGTTCAAGGTGTCTCAGTTCAACAAGTACCGAGAGTTAGTCTCTTTGGATATTAGTTTTAAATATCTAAGTTCAAAACTAGGCTGGTGGTGGTAAAATTATGACATATGTATTATTTGTTTTCCCTTTAAGTAAAAAGATGCTAATGTATGAGTTGTTTTTCTAAACTAAAACCACAGTATTCAGGTTTAATTGTGGCAGTGGCACTTTGTGATACAAAAGTGTGATTTGTGTTGTAGTTTGGACACTCATCTCTAAGAGTTTCACCGTCACTTGTCAAGACCCCAGAAAGAAAGAAACTAAGACTTAGGAGGTTAAATAACTAGCTAGTCACTTGATTAACCCATAGAACAGAAAACAGGCCGAATATTTCCTCATGATCACTTCAAATTTTAACTAATTTAAAATTCAAATTAAGAAGGAAATGAGAAATAATTTTATTGTTTACCTAGTCATTTCATAACCACTACCAGAACAAGAAAACATGTCTCACTGCCAGATTTAAGATTGAGTGGAAGTATCCAAAGGAAAGATAACTATGCTAACTCTTCCACAAACAGAAACGTTAGTTTCTATACATGTAGTGAAGATTCAGAGGCTTGATTCTAATTACAAAGTCACTGGAAAAGTTTTAGAATCTGTTTGATCTAAATGTCCTCATAAGAAAAAAAATAAATATAATAATTGCTTATCTAGTTCATAAGATATTGACAGGATAAGAATAAAACCAAGAGCATTTATACCAAGTGCTTGGTTAGCAACAGTGTGAGAGGTGGTGGGGTTGGTCATGCAGTTGCAGCAGTTTTAGTTTCAATGCTCTGTAGATTCCTATAGTAAATAAGTTAAAATAGCTATATGGGAAAAATCTCACTTCAAGAAAACTACTGATCAGAAAAGGAACTGATACAGCACTGATTAAAAAAAGATATTATGCCAGAAGAAAGTGACCATGAGTATCAGTGAAGAACTAGACACTCCAAAGTGAAATAAATAGGACACAGATGTGTAAATATCGTATCTTTTCTCTGGTATGAGGAACTGAAGGTGTAAATGAGTTCTAAAATATATAACAGGTATTGTGAAATGGTAAGGAAATATTCAAAGGGAAAAAGAGGGTAAGGGTAAAGAAGGGAAAGAAAATTTGATGATTACAAAAAGGAAACAAAGCTTATGTATTTAGGGGTGGGGGATTTGGGAGGGCCGGGGAGTGGGAAAAAATGAGAATTAAGTTGTGTCATGTACTGGTATAAATTCTCAATGCTGACTGTGGTCATAACATGTATATAATGTGTACTAATATAATCAATTAAAAAATAACTGGACACTCCAATAAATGATATTGTGGTGTTAATATTTATAGTAATTTGTACTAAGCATTTCATACTGAGAATCTTAGTCAACGCAGACTATTATAAACAACTTTATGTTGCCTATTTTAATAAGAAACATCTATATCTCATGGATCAGAGAGTTGGAAGTCTGAGATCACAGTGAGCATGGCATCCAGCTCCTTATGAGGGCCTTTTCCTGGTTCATGGACAGCCATCTTTCTGATAAGCCCTCACTCTGTGGAAGGATAACTGGTTAGCTCTGTGTCTTATTCTTACACCAGGGTATTAATCTCATTCATGAAGTTTATACCTTCATGATATAATTACTTCAAAAGGCTTTATGTCCAAATATTTCATCACAGCAAGATTATGGATTCAATATGAATTCTGGCAGAGAGTAAACAGATAATTAGCCTATCACAGTGTGTATTTTTAAAACAGTACATGACACAATTATTTCTGTAAGGGGACTAGAAATCGGGCTTATATAAGAGCACTGTAAAATAACAGAGCTTAAAACAGAGGTGACAGAACTCGGTTAAAAAAGAGAGACAGAAAAACAGAAAGAAAAAGAAAAGAAACTAGAAAACAGCTAAAGCTGTAGCTCAGAGGTACAGAACATGGGTTTGATCCCCAGCACTGGAAATGGAAAGAAAACATAAAAGAAAAAAGGCAAAAATATAGGAAAATATGAACTAGTAAGACAGTAAGGTAAAATAGATATTGTGGGAATTCATAGGGATATAAGAGATAGAGAAATAGAAATTA